>CANTUT010000723.1:0-39689 GCA_947687605.1 Reutealis trisperma | reverse complement strand
CATGCAGAGTGCATCTGTGGGAGTAAACTAAACGAAGTAGAGTTGAAAAGCTTATTGGGTAGGAACCTCCCCCCTACGGATTGGGTTAAACTGACCTCCGATGGTGCCTACAAGTCTTCGGTGGGGTTAGCAGGAGCTGGTGGTTTGGTTAGAGATTCCACAGGAGCTGGGTTTTACGTACATGATTGATTGGTACCTGCTCATCGACTAGAGCTGAACTTTGGGGTTTATTCACAGGTTTTTAATTTTTGTGTGGAACTGGGGCTAAGGAAGATCATTCTTGAAGTCGATTCAAAATCAGTGGCTGAGCTTATTGAGAAGGGTTGTGATGAGTCAAACCCAAACGCATCCATTGTACATAGTATCCGCTACATGGTTAGCGCGAGAATGGACGGTTCGAGTCCAATAAGAAAAGAAAGGGGCAAGGGTCGCGAATAGGTTTGCATAAAGGTACGTTTCAACGAATCTTGATGTTGGCTGGGAGTCCCCTCTTCGGAGAGGAAGCGCTTAGAAGCTATGCTCTTCTTGAAGAAGTGGGGACATATCCCTATCGAGGGTTTTTTTTTATTCTATTTTAGAAGTTTTCTTTTTCTTTCTTTGTGGAAGGGAAGCAGTTCAGTGCAAGCACCAACTGAGAATAAAATAGAGACTGACAATAGAGGATTTCCATTCTTCTTCCTATCTGCTAAAGAAGTCTGATCTCTGTCACTGACGGCAAGCCTTGATAGTATGGCAAGGAAGGTCTCTCTTTCTCTTATATACGCTATTTGAAGATAGGGAATCCACTTCAAGGCTGGTAGTAAAGTACCCAGTATCATATAGTAAGAGTGTTCATAGGCCCTGCAGGCATCGAACTCGGGAAAGTAAAATGACCCGCACTCAAATAGGGACACAGCACGAAAAAGCTTGGATAAGTAAAGAAAGGGATCCGTAGACTCCACTACTATTGATACTAGAACTCCCCTTCAAATTCAAACAAGAAAAGCTGATCTACGACCATCCTCTATCAAAGCTTCTTGCAGGAATAGCTGCTGTCGACCTTTGCCCAAGCAAGCGCTTTCAGGTAAAGTGATCGTCCGGTTCTAGCGATTAGTTTGATTCCCTTACCGGGCTTCTAGAGGTTATCGAGTCTTCTTACCTGACAGTACAGTCTGTCCCCCTCCCTACTGGGGTACGTCTTGATCAAAGAACTCACCTTCAACCAGGAGCACTCCAATTGAAAGGGGACAGGAAGAGCAGAAGAGGAAAAAAAGAGAGCATTACGAATTGCCCGGCAGACCGCTTACCATAAAAAGAAGGCCTATTTGAGATTCTGATTCAAGTGTTAGTACTTCCTCAGAGCGATTGAACTAGCCTTTTGACTAAATAGATATGGGCACTATCCCAGGAACCAAAGATTATACTTTTCCACTAAAACGAAAGGTTTCGGAAGGAATAGCAGCATAAGCAGAAGTTGAATCAGCATCAAGAAAAAGCTCTGAGGCTTTTCTTGCTATAAGTTTACGAGTAATAGGATGATTTAGAACCCAGCACACTGATTGACGGAGCTCTTCTTCTTTGAGTTGACTCAGCTACTGCTTAGGATTCTACATCGGATAAGCAACTTCAATCCTCTTTCGTAATAGAATAATGTTGGGAAAGTCGAAGAGAAGAGAAAAGGCGCATCTATGACGAGCTCTTTGAAGGGATAGGGAAAGAATACTAAACTCCTTCGCCTTGATGGAGTCTTCGTTTCATATCTGGTATGAAACTGCGGAAAGAAAAGATTGAGTTACACAGGGAAAGTCATACTACCGGACCCGATTCTTACCTTCTCGTAACCTGCTTACAGCTTAAGATATTAATCTTAATTTATATGAAGAAGGGCTTAACTACCTTGAAGGGTGTTTAAGCTTCTTTTATTGAAGGCTCCTACACCCTCCCTCTATCTCTACTTTGGTAAAGGAACCTAACCGCTCGGAAATTACCAATAATTAGCTAGAGGTGAGTGAAACTTCCACCTTCTTATATAGGGGAGGCCACTCTTATAAGCCAATTTCACTTCCGATATTGATTCCTAATATTATCTGCTGCCATCCCCCTTTCGGAAGCCAAGAGTGAAAGACTCTTTTTTAAACAAAAGGTTAAGATCTCTAACTCCGTAACCCTTCCAACTTCATCGGACCACTAGAAGAGTTAGGGTATTTCCACATAATATGCGACATCGGATGGTACAAGGGGATTCTATTACAGCATCAAAAATAAGAGATAGAATGCCTAAAAGTTATTGGTTCAAGTAACTTGCTGAAAATACTAATTAAATTAAGGGCACGGATGAGATTAAGGGGAGATCAGACGTAAAGGGAAGGATTAACATATTCAATCTTTTCATCTCCCACCGGTGTAAGAACTAAACCTAAACCTTTGGATTTTAAAAATCAGATAATTAAGGGACCTCTTTATCTTATCTCCCTCCTGCTGCTCCCCTTGATGCGGTATTCAATCCCCGAAGTAAAATGGATTTCCGCGGAAAGAGTTAACATCCGATTTAAACACAGGTTCTTGAATTCCCACTCAAACTGATAGGGCTAGGTAAAGATACTTCGAAGGGAGATATTTTAACTATTATATAATTATAAAGCACATCCTCTTGTAGAACCGGGTAAGCTTAGTTATTATAAGGAATGACGTTGACTCCTATGGATCAATGCTCTTCGGTGATTTCACCATTTAGCAGTTACATACCGATATCTCTTAGATTTAAGCCCCTAGAGGAGAGGAGTTGTTGTAGTTCTGCACTGGTAGCTTAGAGCTTGAACGTGGCACGGATTCAATTAAGGTAGTGAAGCACGGGGGAGGATTCTAGGTTACCTGGTCAATTAGAAGCATATTTTACATCATCTGATTCTGTTCTGCCTCTTAACCCTGTGGTTAAAAGTATCCGGAAAGGCGTCTTCCTTTACTTCTTCCACAAAGAAAGCGGGGGGTTATTAGTTCCCTATTTTAAATGAATTCCCAGAAGTCTAGACTAGATAGGGGAAAGTTTTTCAGCATCAGAGGATTATTTATAACCAGATTATGATGTGGAATTATACACAAAGGCTGTTCATTTTAAGGTCTTTCAGGGCTCAAAGTTATTCAAGCCGTTAGAGGCGAAGGAGAAGACCTCACGCACTCAGATTCGGTAGCAAGAAGCGGCAAAGTTGAAGACGCCGGAGCGGAGGACCAAAACGAGACGACGAGCGGTGGTCGTAGGGGAGTTGAGAAGCTGCTTGCAACAAGTGAGAAGGGGAACCCTTTCTAGTCAAGGGCAAGCACCGTTTTTGTTTTAGAGAAAGAGTTTGTCAATGTAGTTGTTAAATCCCGCGGAAGAAGAATAATGAAAATGAGAAGCTCTATCGGCTCTTTATTTCCCATATCTATATTCTTCTTTCCCTGCCTCTCTTTCTTTCCCTGGCTAGCAGGCACCTACCTGTGAAGTAAGATCTCTTGCCAGTAGCAAGAGCACGAAAGGAAAGTGTCTGAAGCTTTCATAGGGCCTCCAGCCGCTCTCGCTTTACGATTGAAATGACTAAGGAAGATGCCTATACCTATAAGAGTCTTCCTACATTCTTACTTTTCACGTATACTCATACGGTCCAGTAGTGAAGAGCCAGTCCTGCTTGACTTTGACTCTTTCCGGTGGGTAAAGTATATAAGAATAAGAAAGACACTGCTTTTGCTTTGAATGCTTACCCAAGCTCTTTGACAGACTCGGCTGTGGAACAAATCCTCTCTTAGAGAATCGACCGTTCACTCATGCTTTCATGGGAACAAGGAATAAGCGGTCTTATCTGCTGTTGCCGATCTGATCTTTTCTTTCCTGGGTGTGGACGAGACAAAGTCTTCTTAGTCTTCCGCTTGAACGGTGATATCTATAATAAGGAATACCTGTCGCAAGGTAAACAGGAGTTCCCGGCTCTCGGCTCTCTCTTTCCCTTTATCCCGTGCCTGGGGAAGAGATGAATGTCTTTCTCCGGCTGACTACGATTTCCGGGTGAGAAGAAAGTCATTGCCAGCTCTTTGAAGGAAGAGCAGTTTAGGTTCTTGCTTCACCTTAACCTTACTACATATGGCATGTGAGAGGAGTGCAAGATCCCCGGGCGAGGGTAGTCGAAATTTGGGACGTAGCTAAGGCTTACGAGGGATATATGTCCCCTAGCTCTCTCCCGACTGAACTCTTTGTGATGAAATCGATTCTAACAGCGGATTCTCTGCATCTAGGGTTCTTGCTTTAATCGGCGTAAGGACTGCTTTCGATGGCAGTCAAGGATTGATTTCGGAAGGGGGGTGCCTAGTCTAATGGGCGCTTGCATCCCTTAGAGTCAGATGAATACTTAATCTATCCACGAGCAGAGAAAAGGCTAATGGAGGACAAATTTGCCACGTTAAAGCTAGGAATCCCTAAACCGTCACTCCTATCGTATTATTGCTAACAGCCAAAGAGCTCCTTCTTGCTAACAGGGCAAGGGCATTCGATGCAGCTCCTTCTCTTGCATTTGACACCGTTATTGATTCATTTCCTGCAAACAAGCATTCTATTCCGAAAGTGCGTTTTGAAAAAGACTCAAAGCCATTAAGTCCCGGAGCTCTTATTCATTCCAAGAACTGGTTCTATTCCCTTAACTGCAGATTCAATAGCACCGGTTATGAACCCAAAAACAACAGGAAAGAGAGCACCGGCTACTCATACTGTCACACCGGCAACGAGAGCAGTAACAGCAGATAGGCATGAAGTTAGCTTGAAAACAGACAGACTCGTAGTTAGAAAGAAGATGCTTCCTCAACAACTATCTTTAGAATGTCCTTTCTCTCTTCAACGCTTTAAAACGAGCTACAAGGCTTTCTCTTAAAGCAGAAAAAGAGGAGTGAGAGTGCTGGACCTTCGCCTTCGGCTCTTGGAGTGAAAGTACCTAACGTTCTTTTAGTAGTTAGGATTCATTTTCACAGTAAAAAGCAAGTCGACATGATCCTCCTTTGACTTCCTATACTACGGTAGAGGGCCATTGAGGAATCATGGTCTCAATAGCACTAAGTTATCTAGGTTCTCGGATGGGAAAAGCCTGATCGCTTCTTTGACTATTGAGAACTCTGCATATCACACAGGGTGGGTGTGAAGTTGATATAAGGCAGGCAGAGCAGGGTGCCTGTACATAACCAACAGACAGAGGGAATGGGCTTTGATTTTTGATGACATTCAAGTAGCGCTACTGGGAATAGGGGCAAGCGGCGGTTTACTATAACCAAAGCGATAAAACTACGTGAGACCACCACACCTTACACATGTCGGATACTTTTGCAAACCACTCTTTCTAGCTTCCACTGAATCGGATGGGGGGATGGGGGTTCTAGACCCATGCATGCTTTCGGCTCCTTATTGCCCCTCGAGGGATGGTGAATCAATGAGATGCCCAGCTGATGGAAATGGAAGAGATTGCCTTGGAGCAGAGGCCCGCCAAGCACTGGAAATGGATTAGTTGATGCGGTCGATGCCTTGAAGCTTCAATATCCAGTGAGGGGTGAGAGGTAGCTTACTGCATTCTTCGGATTCGATACCCGGGGTGTGGAATGACAAGCTTAGTTGGGAGTTCACCTTCTTCATTGCTTCGGTCCGGCTCCGTATCTGCAAAGGAGCTTGAATCGGTTCGAAGGATAGACTGCTTCGGCGAGTTTGTATCCCGTTCCGGGCCGGGAAATGGAAGAATCTGGGTCTGGAGATGAGCCAAAGACTACTATGTTTCCCGATAGGGTGCGGTTTTGCGTATCGCATTATGCCCTTTGGCCTGACCAATGCTCCTGCCACTTTCAGACAGTTCCTACCTCCTTCCGCTACTAGCTTATATCCTTGCTTCGCCAGTCTTGATAGGTATTAAACTGCTTTCAATCGAGTTTAGGAGGCCTTCCGGTTCTAGAGAAGTTCCTTCTCTTTTTTTGCTTACTGACTAGTTGCTTTTACTACTAGTAGTTTGAAGCCATCTTTCTCTCCACTTGCCAACACTTGCACGCTTACTAGATAGGCTAGCTTTGGTGCTATTAGTGCTCTACTTGCAAACAAAAAGGGGAGGGACTTTTTCTTGCCTGCTTCTGGCGGTTTATCTCTTCACGAGTCGTCGGCTCTAGTCTATACTTTCCCACCCAAGGAAGTTCTTGGAAAGCCTTTAGAGCGGGGCAGCAAACCCTTTCTTTTAGTCGGGCAAGGACTCTCGGTTAGCAGTTTTTGGCTTTTTTGTTCTTTGGTCATTTCCGGTAACCTGGTAGATCTACTGAACCTTTTCCAGAAGGGACTTTCGAAGGGCTGCGAAACTTGTAACCTTAGCCCAGAACTCGATCTACGGCCCCCTCAAGGTTAGGGGCACTCAAAAGCGCCGTTGCCAACGGTGCAATCTATGGTGCCTCCAAGGCATCCAGCCGATCCTTACCCTTCCAAGTGAGAAAAAGTACACCACACTTTTTGATCAGCTTTGCTCACGATTTCAAACTCTCCGAAAGGGGGGAAGTCACAAACGAATCCTCTGAATTAGCGGCTGATGAAGAGTTTTCTGAGCCAGGATCACAGTCTTCCTTGAGGATGCAAATTGAATTACAGAAAGAAGGGTTCTATTCGATGAAGAGTTCCCTAGCTGGACGGTTTTGCACCGAGAAGAAATCAATAGAATCGTCTGATACTAGATGAAGAGGTACCCCCTCTATTCCATTTCTCTGTCCTACCTAAACCCCCCCCTGCAAAGCCCAAATATCCATTGCTCTCCTGTCCTGGGACGAGGAACGGAATGCATGTTGCTACCTTTTTTGCATCCTCTCCCCAAGTAGGTTGCCATCGGCCAGCATCATAAGCGGAAGGAATGAAATCTCTTTTTTCCCAGAGTGAGAAGGCAAGCGGCGAGAAAACCATTCCTTTCTCCAGGTCCAATCGAACCCACCTGTGCTCGAATCTAAATCCCGTCCAGATGTTTCATCCTTTCCCAGTGGCAAAGAAAGAATCCCCATTTCCAAGTACTTGTAAAGTAAAGAAAGAACGATCCCAGGGAAGGTGAAGAGACGGCTACGAAGGGACCAAGCCCAAGCGGCTCCCCATCGCCGTCTTCTTTTGCATCTGTTGAATTCGCTTTCCCAGTTGGTAGTCGGCGGGAGGTGGAGATTAGTTCGTTGCTTCAGGAGAACAAATAGGTGGGGCACCCAGGTTCTTCGGATAGATAGCGACTAAAGTGCCTTGAGTCAGCGCGGGTGACGTCTAGCTTCCAAGCTGGGATATCCAGGAGAGGATGACAGAAAATTTGATTTCAACATGGGTGGAGGCAGCCATATTCTAGAAAGATTTATGACTAGAAAGAAAGATTTCCTCGAATTCGAATGCTTAGCTAAGGACTGATTTTTTCACCGCACCTTCTCGTTCATTACATTAGGTTAGGAGATCTAATCAAGCACGCGAAATGAGTCAATAAAAGAAAAAGCCAAACCTTAGAGTGCCGGTACAGTGCCTATTCCTTATGACTTCTAGGCCTCTTCTAGCTTTCTGCCTCTAAGCAAACTGAACCCACGGAAACTCCCTTTGCTTTTGGTTAAAGAAGAGTTCGACGCTTTCTAACTTGCTGAAGAGAAGGTATTCATTAAACCATCAACCGCGGGGTACTCGGACGAGAGCACTGGCACCGGTTAGTGATAAACTTCCTTCAACAACTTATTTGCAAACAACCGATTCTGGGCATCTTCCTAGCATTGTCGGAGAATCTTCTTCTAAAGATGTCAATGAAAAATAAAATTTCGCGAGTGAGATTCATACTGTCTTCTTCAATAGCTGGGGTTACGTCCTTCTTGTCTTCTGCAGCGGCAACTCATACTCAAGCAGTAGCACCGGATGAAATAGCTAAGGTTACTGCAACAGGAAGAAGGGAAGGTAATAGAGTTCCGAAAGGCACTGCGCTTACGCATTCAGTAAGACGGCTATGAACTCACCATAAAATAAACACCGGGCAAACAAGAAGCAGGGCATGGACCTTATTCTACTATTGATCTTGTCCTCTGTCTCTTTCACTCCTGACCTGAAAGGCCTAGATTCAAGCTAAAAAAGAGGAGAAACAGTGGTTGTTTTCCCCCAGAGTTGAAGTGGGTTCAATAGCTGCCTATGAGTGCAAAAACAACAGCTCCTTCTCCAACAATCGAGTCTTCTTAACTGCCTTCATCACAAGCAGTTTCTTCTGGGCATGTCCTTGATACTAGTGTCCTTACTGCGGGTATTCCTCCAAGACCAAGAACAACGGATGAAGTAAGAGCGCATTCTAGTTTTTGGTTCAATATCTCCCGCTACTCCTTATCCTTCAAAGAGCTCCCTCTCTGCATCAAGACTAGTTGCTTGCCTTAGTGCAATCAGTTCTGGCACAATACCAATCCTTCCCTGCTTAGAAATTAAGTTCCTAAATATGAAAATGTACCTTTAGTTTGAAAATGAATCTCAGATGTCAAGTCATTTTCTCGAGTCAGATTCTTTCACAGCTGATGAAATAGCTGCTTCTTCTGCCCACCAATCGCATTCGTGCATATCTTCTTGCAGGAGTGGTGCTTTGGGAAAGAAGTGACTATACTTCCCCAGGGATATTAAGTAGCTGGTTCGATAGGACCAGGGACGAAGGGCTGGTCAGAAAGGACCAGGAATTACTTTAGTTGCTATTGAGGCTATGACAATAGTTTTGTTTTCAAATAGGATACCCTTTCTTCCTCCAGCACCGGTTAGTGATTCAATCACAGCAGAAAAGATCACAGCTTCTACTGTAACACTGGCTACGAGAGCAGTAAGAGCTGATACGATCACACATTTGATAAGTCTCACGGGCCCTCCTTAGCTAGTCTTATGCCATTCGTGCCCTACGACTAGTAGTCCTTTCTCTTATTATACGACGAAAGCACTCGCAAATCCCACTAACAATCGATTCTATACCAGCAGATGAAAGAGTACCGGAGTCATTTCCATTAAACCTTCCACCAAGAACTGATTCAATAGCTGACGGATAGTTGACCATCTACGATCAGATCTGCAGCGGAAATGCCATTAACATTCACAGCGGGTAGGCAAAAAACGGTTATTCTCGATGCAGTGGGAACAGTAAGAGCGGCAAGGGTTATTACCAACACTGGGTATTCAATAGCCAGGGCCTGAGGGCGCCAGCTTATTCCCCAAAAAGCAAGAGCGGATACGACCCCTCGGTAAGGGCCTGCCATAAGCAAGCACGAAAGAAAAGAAGGCAACCAGGAGAAGAAGACGGGCATTTCTAGCGGAGATGGGGATCTTTCTATCTATTAGTTCCATTCCACTTTTGACTAATTAGTAAATTCTTTCCCGCCAGTCTTTATCTTTTCTTTAGGGGTAGAGTTTTGTCCTTGGTCGGCAAAGCGGATCTGTACTGTATACAAGGAGATGAAAGGCGGTTAAGAAGCACCAAAGGGAAGTCAAGGATATCTAATAATAGGCCCGGTGAGAATCAATCAGTCAGTATTCATCTTTTGGTAGAAGTATGATAAGTGCCTTCGGGAAGATAAGTCAAGGAAAGCAACAAAGCAGATCTATACTGATAAGTGAAGAAGTCCGAATACCTGTAGTAGTAGTCCACTTATAAAGTAGCTCGCCTGCAGCAGTAGTAAACCTGCCAAGTAAAATGGAGTTCTCGAGCAGGAAAGCTCATCGCGAGGTAACGAACGAGTCGAAACAGATGGTGATCCTACATAAATAGCTAGCGTGGAGCAAGCGGTTAGGATTCTATGTGACGGAATTGATTATCTATGGCTTATAGACGGGCGTAGCGCTTTATGATTCCCCTTGGTTGCTTCATGCACTTTCCCTTAAGTTAAGGCTTTTCCTTCATGCACGGGGAGAGGTTTCTTGGCGATGTAAGTAAGTGACTTTCTTTTCTGGACCTTTCTTTCACCCTCAGGGATGTAGCTAAAAGTCTGGGGGTTAGAAAGGATTAACTGGGTGGGAGCTCTCTTTGAATACGTTAAAGGCTCACTCCGTCCAGCTTCAGATCGAAGTCCTGATTCACCAATCTCCGAGTAAGCAACCTTTTCTAATAAGAAAGGGACTCGTGCTCGCTGCTTTTCTCATCTATGGTTTCTACCATGACTAAAACAGAATCGGAAACAGAGATCGGGATGGAATCGCCTTTCCTTCTTCGTCTGCCTAAGACAGAGTCCCGCTTTTCTAAGAGAAGAGGAGGTGGACTACTTTTATGTATATTCTTTTTCTATGTTATTCATTGGTCGGTCTATCGATCGTAGAGGAATGCCCACGGTCCTGACTTTGTTCCAACTAGGCCTGTGTAGCTTTCTTTCACTGAACACCAAACGGGCATTCTCCGTGCTGGCATGAACAACCTAGAAAGAAGAATTACAGATTTGCTTTGTTGCACCGATCCTAAAGCTAGAGTGAACTAATCGGAGCTCAATAGACTTGATCTTTACCTTATTTTATAGCCCTTTCCCTATCGCACTGCTTGATGAGATCTGAAGCTGGCCTAGGAGAGGCTCGCTGTAATGCTGTCACCTAAGAAGTAGTCCCGCCTGCCTTAAAGCAGTCCCTCTTGCCCGTGAGCGCTAACAAACAACCTTCCTTGACAACTGGTTTGCTACTCTACTTACTTGATTTCCGGTTGCTTCGTCGCTTTCAAAAACTGTACTTGACTTGACTAATTCCTTGTAGGGGCAAGGTCGGAGTAGTAGGCACTATGCCTTTTTTTTGCATGCGGACCCACTTGTGAGACTGAAGAAATTGAAGCTAAATGACAATCTGAATCTACTTGCTTACAGGATCCTTAAGGAACTGGGGACTTTTGCACCTTTCTGTTTAGCTTGAGTTATCTGATAGTTCTCTCTCCTCGGCCTATTGAAAGAATTGTCTTCACATCACACTTTAGGTAAAGTGGAAGTGGCTTGAGCCTACCTAAGCTTGATGAAGGGCAGACGGACCTGGCGTTGAGTGCCCTTTCCGCTCATCTTCCTATAAAAGCGGCTGAGGATTTGACTTGACTTAATCATATTGGGACTTATGATCCCGACACTCCTCTCAGATAGCTATGATGAATGTAGTTTGAACCTGGTGGTCATCAGTTTTCAAAGAAAAAGAGAATGAAAATTAGATTCTATGTAAGGCTGGCTTCGTCGATAGAAACGAAAGGGTCTGAATTCGCTGGGTAAGGGTCTGAAAGAGTTCAATGGGATTCATTTGCAGCGAGATACTTCATAGCTAGGCTCAGAGATGGAACTACTTCCTTCAATACCTTTTCACTTTCAGGAAATGGGGCATGAGACTTTCGAAGCTATTTCATCTTCTTTGATTGAGGCTTAGAATCGCCAATCCCACTAATAGCCATTAAATTTAGGGAAGTTTCTTCTTTGAGTTGCCTGTGGTGAGGCCAATGGCTACTTCTAAACAGTAAAGGAAGCTTTTCCATAATTGAATATCGGGTGTGTAGCCCTATTCCATATATAATCTACGATCAATCCTCCCTAATTCAAGCACTTGTTAACCGCTCTGGTCCTCTTGCTTGAAAGCAGGGCCTCGCTTACCTTTAGAGGTCAACGATAACATATATTAAAGATATATATATTTTATCATAAATGGCCCTGTATTTTTGATATGAATTCGAAGAAAAAGGGGCCCGTAAGCAATGAGTCTTGAGTGATGGATTATCCGCTGACCCTGAGCTACCAGATTAGGTGAGGGTGTTCTATTCTGATCTCTGCCCTTTCTGGCAGGATTTCTTTCTACGAATTAGCCTCTATGGCTATGTCCGGATCTAACGGCTATTAAGGATCTATGAATGCCGGGCTTTCACTCCTATATTATATGAATAAGAATATTTGAAAGTCGTTCATACAAGAAGAAAGGTAGAGAGCGGCGCTCCTCTTTCAGGAAGAGAGTTGAGCTTTCCCCTCTTATTTTGAACTTCTTTCTCAATTACATCGAGCCTTCTGTTTATTCCTTTCTTCAGGAAGTTATGGCATCTAACTTAGGAGTCGTTCCTGAATGACTGACTTTTATAGCGGCAATTTCATTCTTTCATTCGATGACTGAGTTTCTATCTTGCAAACGAGCTTTGAAACCTCCTTTCTCAATTACATCGAGCCTCCGGTCTTGCCAATGAGCTTGTCAACCGAGTCTCAGTGCTATCACTTGGATATTGAACGAATTTACTCTCTTTAAAAAGATTCAGTACTTGCTTCCAGGGAACAAGACCCTACTTCGTCCTAAGGCTCTTCCATCTATCCGGCCCCAGTCCTGTCTTTGTAATCGATCGAAGGCATTCTTCTAAAGATCTACGTTGGACCCGGGATTCCTTCTTATTCTCCCTTTCTGATGCATACTGCGGTAACAAAGAAAGGTCCCTCTTGGACAGTTTCAAAGAAAGGGCTCCTCTTCTCCTCGCTATTGGATTGGTTCTACGCAATGGGATGTGCTCAAATTCTTATCTTTGCATTGGTTGAGCTACTTTCTTTGGGCTTTTCCTTCATCATGCTAGGGGCAACTGGCTTTACTTACTCCTTGCCAGACAGCTAGCCCTTAGCCCCTCTTTCGCTATAAGGCCTCTTGCAATGGGCTCTCATAGTCGACTCTTTCTGCCCGGCTGTGTGTTAATACTACAGTAAGCTTGATCCTCCATAGTCAATATAGGGTCAGTCCTTCTTACAATTTGTCTAGGCCTTAGCTTGCTTGACTTGGGTTCACGGGTTTCCTCCCTATATATATCATTTACAAGGTGTGCATCATGTCTAATAATATGATAGCACCACAATTAGCTCTGGGATGCTGAGCTAATTCCCAGGTTAGGCTTGCCTCTACGCATCTGGCCATGGGTGGTGTCTGGGATCAATCCCTCGTACTCTAC
Organism: Reutealis trisperma; assembly: GCA_947687605.1. Taxonomy (NCBI): domain Eukaryota; kingdom Viridiplantae; phylum Streptophyta; class Magnoliopsida; order Malpighiales; family Euphorbiaceae; genus Reutealis; species Reutealis trisperma. The sequence goes on along the minus strand of CANTUT010000723.1, from coordinate 26,799 downwards.
CGCTTGTCTATCAATGAGCTGATACCGTGAGATTATCTGTTATTGATTGATATTGGGGATCGCTCCTTCTCTTCGTAGACCGGAGATTCTTGAGATTGCTTCTTTTTTTCCTTGCTAAAGTGAATTTTCTTTTTGCCTTGAGTTCTTTTGTGGTCTAAGTCAGGCATTGGGTAAGCGGCGGAGGGTAAGAGAAGAGGTGTCTGCGCAGTCCGGATCCTTTATTGTGGTAAGGAACATTGTCTCACCCGCTCTAATCTCTGTCTCCTCTTTCCATTTGAGAATCGGGAAAAAGGGAATCCTATTCTTTGAGTTGAAATAACTTCTGCTGACCCAGCAAGTGGTGAGTTTTCTTTCATTCGTTTGGGTCTCTGTAATAGCCCCTTGAGGGTCTTAAGCGGGATAAGAGAGGAAGCTTTCGATTCTTCTTTCCTAGGCCATTTCCTACGTCTAGTAATCTATCCAGTACGCCCAGCCTTGGCAGCTTTCCATTCATTTCAATCGTCTAAGCCTAGCCTTTAGTTCACTTGCAAGATAGAGTGCCCCTATTTAACGTCCTTACTTTCTTCGATGCGAAGAATAGCCTAGTAATAAAGTAGCCATATTCACAAGGAAAGAAAGCCCTATAATAGACCGATGGCATAAAATGAGTTAGATTTCCTGTGCTAGCAGAAGCAATTAGGAGGAATGCCCCTTCGGGTAGCTCTATGCTCACTCCCTACGTCATAGCAAGAAAGCAAGGACCGATTAGCCGCATCTTTCTTCTGTCGGCCCTAACGACTGCTCTTTTCCACGCTCTTACCAATTGAAGCTACTTCTGCGGATTGCGAACTGCACCTGGTCTTGGATCAAGGCTCTCAGTCGCTCAAGACGTCAATGCGCCACCGGATCGACCCGCAACTGGTCCAATGCAACTTTTTTGATTTATACCAGTATTCGTATTCGAAGAGTGACTTCTTAACTAGCTTTAGAGTTAACTAAGATCTCTTTCTTCTCTCCTCTAATCTTCCTTGCCTGACTAATGTCTTTAGAATCGCTTCGCTCCTAAATTTAGCAATTGACTGGCTTTCGCTCTACTATTGACTTGGACTCTGTTCTGAGTAAAACGAAAACAAGGAAGGGGAGTCAGCGAGGACTTGGATGGCTTCCTTCATTGCTCACTCTTTCGCAGGGTCGATAATCTAATTTAGGGACAAAGACAAGGAAATAAGATTTAGGAAACTCGACCTTCATCTTCTACGCCTGCTCCTGCCCTGTAGTGGACTTGGCATCAGTGCCATACTTCGCACTCGATAACTCTTGCCATAGGGACTTCAGGAACGCTCTTACTAGGTAAAATTTGGACTCAAAATCCGCCGTGTCGATCTGGTCATCCGGCTCGACCCCAGCCGCTGAGTTAGAATCGATTTGCTTAACCTGCTAATGCACGGAGATTCTCAAATTTATAGAATATGAGGACGTAGGAAATTTGAATGCTAAACATCAAGGCTTTTTCTACAAGACTTAGATTAAGTTCTCCGGTGCCAGCATCAGTCTCCCGTAGATATGAATCTACATCGTCCTACGAACCGATTTTCGTTCTCTGGAAGAGCCTCGGCATCATCTCCTTACTCATCACCCCAGGATTCCATGTCCTCGATTCCCTCTTATCGAAACTCAACCTTCGGATGCAGTCTTCCAGGCTTGCTGGGTACACATTCCTGATGTCTTCAGCCCACCATTCTATGAATTATCCCCTGCAACTGGTCCTGGAAAAGAATCAAGAAGATAGGCTTTTCTTTCGGGATCGCTTGGCAGGGATCAAACAAATCATGATCCAGAAAGGCTTCAAATATTAACTCGAGCTGGAAGAGGGCGGTGAAGCTTTCCTCGCGCTTAGCTAGTTTGGCTCGTGCCAGTGGGTGAAGGGTGCGCTTCGCATTGAAGTGCTACCCGGAACCTACCTGACTTCCTCGATGATTTGTTTGGATAGAGGTCGGAAGAAGCAGGCACACCCACCAAGTTTAGGGAGTCGGAGGTTAGTGATTCTTAAGCTAGCCAGTGACTTGATTGAAGCAGTAGGCCGTGAAGCAGCCTGGTTGATGAGCTGATATCCTTTCTCTATCTTTCCTCATATGCAAGCCAGTGTTAGTAGCAGGGAAGCGTCAGCTTGACTAAAATCTCTTTCTTTCCTCCGAGCTAGGAGTCTGACTTGATCTTTCTCGGTGTCAAGACAGTTATCTCTGTTTTCTGAGTTATCTACGTTATATTCGTTATCAAAGGTAGGACAGCCAGTAAGCAGTTTCGAAAGCTAGTTAGATGAGACAAGACAAAGACAGTTATCCACAGTTAGTACAGCGAGTCAGGCGCAGGGAAGGTCTGGTGCTAAGCCTTTCCTCTAATTCGATTTCCTTCTCCTCTCATACTCACGTAACACTAAAACAAACTGCTATTTATATTATACATTGAAGTCAGTCCTTGAATTGAATCATTCTCTACCAAGATGAAGCTCAAAGAATATCCTTCGCTTCAGTCAGCACACACAAGGAATGGAAGATAGAGGCTTAGTTACTTGACTGTTCTGCGGGAATGTACTGCTGCCGTAATCCTCTACTGGCAATACGGAACGTAAAGCAGGAAGGGGCTACGGAATAGAGCAGGTTATTCATCAAGCGAAGGGAAGCGAGAAAGCAAGTAGTACTCTTTCGGAAGAAAGAATTCCGGCTCTCAGTCCAGTACAGTACGCATCTTTTCTTACTTGTCTTTTAAAACATTCCGAAATGGGGTTATTGGCTAATGGAAGAACTGAGTCTAGCTCTAAACATATGATGAAAGAAATTCCTATCTCACTACAGAAGAGTCACAGTAGAGGCACAGAAGGGGGACAGTCTGAGAAGGAGGAGAAGGGGCAGAAGCTACTGAATTAGCTGTTGCGGAAGAAGAAAGAAGCGGAATCCGTCCCTGGAACACCCGTTTGAGAGGCAGGTCCTGATTCACTTGAAACTAGTTCTTGCCTTGTGGCAGAATCGGAAAATGAATCTTCAGTTAAAGCAGGTTGATGAAGTGAAACTCAAAATAGGGGGTAGGAAGAAAAGTTCCAAAGTAAGTTCTTGAGTCAACCGGTGCAAAGTCATAACTTTCTCTTGTGTAAGAGGAATAGCAAAATGGGCAGAAGAGGCTCTGACAAATGAAACTTCCCTTCTTCCAAGAGCTAAATCGATGGCACTCAATTACATCGGACCCTTGAACCAGGTATTCCTTAATAGATAGCACAGTTCAAGCAGAATCCTAATCAGACTCGAGCCTCTCACTTCGTTTAGCCCTGCCTCCACCAAAGGCTCTGACCTGACTGACACTGCTACTTCTCATCCTAGCCTAGCTACGAGCTTTACTCTTTTTATTTCTAGCAAGATCAGATGAAGAGCGTATTCCCACCCGAGGGGAACTGAGCCAGAAGACCAAAGTCAGTAGCTACCTTTCTTTATCGTATGGAAAAGAGTAAGCAACTGAAGACCTAAGAGCGGATGCCGAATCCTTTCTCTCCCAGCGGAGCAATCAATTCAATAGATTGACTTCCTTTAGAGCAGGCAGAAGTTCAGTCCTTCTTTTCTTTGCTCCATAGAAAGAAAATGGGTCCAGTCTCAGCTTCCTAGCTCTTGGAAGCGACTACTTGCTTTCTTCTTCACTATTTGCTTTTTTGAGTTCCTCTCCCAGTAGTTCTAGTTCTCTTTCTTTTATCATACTACCGGACGAGAGGGACTATAGATAGATGTAACGTCCGATACGGTTCTTATCGTCCGTTGTTCCTCGAGACTAGTGCTTCTATTTTCCCTAGCCTTCCATTCCAGTGCTGGTAGTTGAATAAGGTCAGGCCAATATGAGCTGGGCTGCTATTAGCTATCTTTGCCTTCCTTTGTTTGCGAGTATCCCAGTAGGAGTAGTAAGCTAGGGCCAAGTAAGTAAGATGGAATTCATACCAGTAGTTTGACCCGGACGATGCGGACGTTAATGCTTACATCAATCCTATCTTCCTATCGTCCTTTAGGTAAAGATGGATAAGGAAGGAAAAGGTATGCAAGCTGAGGTTCTTTTAGGACTAAGATTGCCTTCCTTCCCTAACTTTAATTGGGATAAGGCCTGTAAGCTTCTTCTTTGATAGCTAGATGTGACTCCGGTAGTTTCTGTACTGAAATCCCTGAGTCAGGTTGTTCCTGTCGGGTTATACAAGATAGGACATATAAGATAGGACAGAAGAGATTAGATCGATCAAGTAATAACCGAAGATAGGGTCCATCCACTTCCGTTCCTTTCTATGGCCATAGTTCAAGCAGAGAAAAGGCAGGAAATCTATTTTACGGGGAATCTCCAAGTAGCTACTGTAGGGTGTCGAAGTAGAATGAATGAGAACAAATCACGATCTATCAAGCTCTTTTGTACCACTTCAATCGCTAGCCTGTAATCCAGCCTAGCAGACTGAAGCAAGGAATCCTAGAGTTCCCAAGCGGAGACTCGCTTTCGCCTACGGATCTCTTTAAAGTAAAGTACAATATCGACTTGAATGAAACTATAGCACAGAGGAATGCTAGCGAGCGCTCATATGCAAGAACAGGTGCTCACCCAGGCTAGAAGGTAAAGGCAGGTGCCGCATAGGGGGCTAGAGGTTCTGAAAGAAAGCCCCTTCTACTTCTACATTAGCATACATTAGTTAGTAAGTTGGTTAGTAACCACATCACCATTAGCACACCATATTTGATATAGCATTTAGTAATTGAGTAATTTAGTACAGTAAGCAAGCGAGTGACTGGAACAGTAGATACAGTAGACTTGTTCCCTTGCCTCCCTCCTTCCCCCTCCCAAGCAAAGCATTTATTCATTACATACTTCACCAGTGGACGCGTCAGAAGCAGAACTATTGGAGGACCAGGGGGGCCCCTATAGAACAACTTCTTTCAGATGGAGAAGATTCCGAAATGGAAATAGAAATCCAATCGCTGGGTGAATAACGATCGGGACCAGTTGGAGAAACCTGAGATCCGTATTGATAAATAGTTAACTTCCTCTTCATTTTTTTCATTTCAAAAATGCTTTTTTTGTTCTTTATCACTCGGACGACTCCATCAATCTGACGAGTGACCGCTCTCCCAGATAATACTCCCAGCTCTCAGGGCCGAAAAGAATCAGTCTGCGCCTAGAGAGAGCGAAAGCATCTCTCAGGAGTATGGAAATACTTACTCCCAACATAAGGAGTCAAGAGAGCTACACGAGCAGAACTTCTCAAGTCAGCCCTCACAACAAAGGATAGGAATCCGCTTCTAAGGTTGTCTGTCACAAGAGGACTACTCTTTGATCTCTCTCCTACGCTCTTCGATAGCTGCTTGGCTTACAGGAACTACCTTTTCCTAGATCTTCTTTCTTATTAGTTGTTCTATCTTGATCTAAAACTACTAGTAGGAACAAAGCTACCATCAAAGACATTCTTAGCTGGCCTAGCTTGATAGAAACCTAAAGTAGCTACATCCAGCTCTATGAATAAAATCCCTCCTTATATCACTAGAAGAGATACAGGAAGGAATAATAGCCAAGAGGGGAATGAATTCATTTCATTTCAAAATCCCAAAGAAGTCAGAAACAGACGCTGAAGGATCAGCTGAAGCAGAAGAATAATAGAAAGCTGAAGCAGCTAAAGCATCCGCAGAAGAGGAAACCATTGTTGATCCTATGGGGTAGGAAGCCCCAAAGCCAACCTTCCCAAGGAGAAGTCAAGATCCGGGGGATCAGGAATAGAACCTGCCTCTCCGCTTGGGATTCTTTCTTCTGGTAGTTTTTTCGCGGTCGGGGCAGCGAAGTCATAGCCTTATCACCGGAATACTCCTTCCACCGGAACTAGATAGAAAGGTAGGGCAGTTGAATCCCGGGTCGATCGAACGGGGGCTTGAAATTAAAGTATTTCACTACCACCTGCAGATAGGAAGGAAAGAGTTGTTGCAGATGATCCCGAGTCCAGAAGCAGAGAGTGATATCTCGGGTAAGGAAAGTAAGCTTGTGGGAATATGTCCGGATCAGAGCGGGAATCTCTCTGTCTTGAACCAAGTGGCTCGGGCTGGGAGAAAAGCCCATTCCTACCCCGGAGAGTGAGTTTCGTGCCATGATTCACCACCGTTGTTTACTCAACGAAAGATGTCATTCAATTGAAGTCGAACTCCTGCATCTGCATGTCCAGTGGTATGGGACCTCACAAGGAAGAGGAAAGATGCGAGCGGCTCCTTATGAGTAACCCTATGCCCGCCAAGTGCTACGTCAGTCATAGGCAAAGGCCGTATTCTCAAAGCCCGTACCCGTACCGAAGAGACCAGACCTTGGGAAGGCATCACCTATGCTAGAAGGCTTCACAGTCCTCCTTACTAGCAGCCCAGATCTCTTTTGTGCTCGGCTTGATGCCATCTCAGATGTCCATTCAAGTAGACTGCCTGCCCTATTTTCTCTTAGAGAAGGGGCCTAGCGTGCCAATGATTCTGCTACAACTACTGTGACTTCTACTGCTGCTACTTCTTTTGCTAATGGTTGGAAGTCTTACAGCTAATGTCCTAAGCCCCCTAAGGCCTAGGGGAAGGAGGAAGAATAGCGTTCTTGTGCCCTATTTGTCTAATAATTATTCGAAAATTCCCCCCCATTCGTATTCGTAGCGTCCGATTCCATTCCTGACTAGCGGACAGAAAGAAAGAAAGTGAGAATTCCTCCTGCTCTATGATTAACTGTTCCGTTTAAGGGATTAAGGCAGTGAAGTGCCTTTCTTCGTTAGAACAGCCAGAAGGGCATAGCTCTATGTTCTATTGAAAGCTGTCCCAAAAGAGCGCATTCGCTACCTCCTCGTACTGTATCGATCGGTCATCCGTGAACTCTCGCATCTGTTTAGCTTAGCTCATCCCGCTTATCTCTCATCTCGGTTTATAGAAAAGAAAACGTTCTTCATGGCCCCTTTTTTCTTTTCTAAATCGCGAGTTTCCGGGGGTCACGATAGGTCCCCCTTTTAAATGCAAAAAGATAGGCCGTTTATTGAAACTGGAATTCAATAAGTATAGTACGCGGGTAAGGACCTATCTGAAAGGAAGGTAACGGCTGGCACATAGGGACATCGGGTTAAGCTCCATCAATGGCATCTCATTGGCTAGCTAGCTCATATGGAATAGGTCTCTGGCTTGCTCTTCAACAAAACGGTGTATTCTTCTCTGCTTCCCAAGGGTATGATTCCCTTGTTCAGAAGTGGTTCCGATTCTAGGTGAACCGAATCCGGTGGTTTTCTCTTCCCGAGCGTTGGTCTCGTCTTGGTTGGAGTGAAGGTGCGTGCGAAGTACCGGGGTAGGTGTTGAGCCCATGATTGAAAGGCTTTCGCATCATTGGTTAAAAATCTATCGTAGATTTATGTCAATTCGTCATGACCTTGACATGGCCTTAGGGAGATGGGAGATGATGAGAACTAGAACTCAAAAAAGTAAACAAAAAGACCAGTGAACAAGGTATCCGGTCTCCTACAGCACCTCAGACCCTTCGAGGTCGAAAGACGACATGAGCCTTCCAAACGGAGCGAGCTTATTTACAACCTAAGAATGGATGTTCCGATTGAAGCTGTGGTTCCAACTGGATCCGACTCATGTATCGGTGTATCGGTGAAGGTCAGTTCCACGATCAGTTAGAAGTGGTCGCTCGTTGTGTTCCTGGATGGATTGGTCTCGGTTCAGTGTGCCAAGCCATAGGTCTCTTTTCATTTCATACTTGGATCTCTGTCGAGTGCTATCGTATAATAAGGAAATCCTGGCTGTGATGGATGGTACCACATATTTCAATTTAAGATATAGGTCTTAGGAGACTTTAGGGAGAGGGAAGGGAGACTCCTTTGATGAATAAGTGCAAACATCCGGTCTTGTAAGATCCGCTGTTGTCTCTTTAAATCGTATCATCCATGGCGAGTGGTAAGTGGTATCGTATATAAGAATAAGAGAAAGGTTGCTTTTTGGAGTGATCTTTCTCGGTTTTTGAATAGAATAGGTTGGTAGTAAAGGCTGTCTTCCCCCACCTCGGAAAGCGGGAGGCAGGGAGAGATGACATGAGCTTAGAGGAGTCGAATTGCCCCCTAACCCTAAAGTAGAGTTAGTGCTATTTACGTCATGTATACTAGGCGAAAGCACCAGACTTAATGGTATAAGACTGCGGGTAAGTAGCTTAATCCTGATTCAATTAGGGCTTAGGTGCTTAGTCAAACCTCTCGCATTTTAAAAATGCTTTCAGGAAGGAGGGGCTTAGTAAGAGTTTCCTGCCGAGCCTCTTCATTTTTCCTTAGGCTAGCCCTTTAGGGCGCATTACTGCTGTTACGGCTTTACGAGGTGGAGAGATCTAGATTGAGTATGTATAGAATTCCTGTGGATTGATGTAGCTGTTTAGCTCTTTCGAGAGCTTCCTTTTTTTAGTGTGTAATCGAATTCTGGTTATAGGGTCTTATCTTACTCTTTCCTTGCTAGAAGCACTACCGGAAGGCTCCTGAAGTCCGAAAATGAGACTGAGTGGACCGGGGGCAGGCAGGGAAGTTAAGTTACAGAAATGGTAGTCGTGGACTGGTACCGCAGTACTGCCTACTTTGAGTACTCCTTATTGTGATCTCTCACTCTGGGCTAAGATAGTCTCTTAAGTGCTAGCGTAGCGGGAGAGCAAATAGCAATGAACCTTATCTACAGTATTAGTTCCCTCCTACCAAGAATTACTATAGCTCTCTATACGAGGAAAGGGGTACCGATAGGCGGATTGACGCATCTGAGCAGGCAGGGAAGACTTAGTGCTTGGAATATGAATGCTATGAGGCTTGGGCGAGAGCGTAGGTCTAGGAAGCCTAGATATTGCATCATGTGAAAGCAGCGCTAAAAGAAAAGACCAATAAGAGCTGTAAACAAGTGAGATAGGCACGAAAGGAAAGGGGGCATTCTGGGGATGTCTTTCATCAGCCAGCACCTTCAACAGCCAGTGGGACAGATGCCGACACAGATTCGATTCTAGATTCAAGATAGGGTACGACCGATGACCAGGCAGGGCGGGATGAAGCAAGCAGCAAGGGATTGGCTGAATAGAACAGATGCGACCGGGAATGGGATATTGAATGGAAAGAACGAAAGCGACGTACGTACTGGATTGACCAGCGTGTGCCAACTACTCTACTTCCCTATTTATTGCTTTTTCACCTCCCCCTTTTTTTTGCACTCTTTCCCCGACTGACCGAGAAAAAAAAGTTCCAGAGGCATCTTCCATTCATATCGATTTGGGTTTTTCCGCACCATATTTTGATCTGCCTCTTCTTCGATCCGGAATTCCCAGCAAATCCTTGACTCCTCGAATACAATGGGATTTCACACCTGGCGAATCTTTTACTCTACCTCCTCTTATTAACACCATAGAATGTTCCTGCAAATTATGACCTTCGCCTGGAATGTGAGCAAATATATCATGTCGATTGCTCAACCGTACTTTGGCTATCTTACGTGGAGCTGAATTAGGTTTTTTCGGTGTTCTCGTTGAAACACGCGGGCGTACTCCTTGCTTCTGGGGACATTGATCCGAAGCTCGAGTACGGTCCGTGCGCCGTTTTTCTTCTCTACCATGACGAATCAATTGATTTAATGTAGGCATCGCTCTTTCCTTTGTCCTTCCCCCCGATTTCTTCCCTATCACTAGTGATTACTCCCGATCCGAAGCACCCCTTTTCCATTCATAGAGAGATCCAATCGTCAAAATCAATAAAAAGGCCATCATGGACCAAAATCCAAACGGATCAATCTTGTTGGGAGGTACTGCCCAAGGAAAGAAAAAGGTTACTTCCGGATCAAGGATAATAAATAAAATGGAAACAAGATAAAATCGTATATCGAAACGACTTCTGGCATCACCGGAAGGATCGAAACCACATTCGTAGGCCGACAATTTTTCTGGATAGGTCGAACTATTGGAAGCAAATGGAAAAGGAAGACCGAGTGGGATCAAAGAAACTAGCGGACTGATCACTAAATAGATACAAATAGGTGAAAATTCTGACATCACCACAGCCCACTTGGTTCTATCGCTCCTTGCTCGCGGAGCGGCATACCGGAAAAAAAAAAGCCGTATCGGATAGGAAGACCTCACATGAGGTCTTTCACTATCTTATATACGGCGTGGAAAGCGTCTGTATCGGTCAACTGACCGGTTAACGGGTCCCTTAGGCTTCCCTGAAAGCGACTAACACGGTAAGCTTCATTATCTGTGCCTTCACCGAGACCTAGGTATAAACAGACCGCTTTCTGCCACGCCGGTTCAGTCGGGCCGGGGACCCCGTTCACCTTCTCATAGATGTAGCGGAGATCCCCACGGACGCTCAACAAGAGTCCGTCGCGAATAATCCGAAGTCCCTTTTTTCTTCTTTCTTTTGGGTCCTCCGGATCCTCCGGGATATCGCCCCTACTGCCACTCCCGGAGTGGGTTCTCTTCTCCCGGAGGCGCTTCTTCGCCCGCGCTCGCGTATCTTTCGACTCCATATGGAGTCGAAAGATACGAAGCAAGAAAAATTTTACAAAAAAAGCACTCCCAGTAACAAGAAATAGTACGAAAACCAAAATCAGAATGAGGAAAAAAAAGATATCGTGATGTAAGTCCATTATTCCTTGCATCATAGGGCTTGCTGCGTCTTGAGATCCTAATTGCCATGGTTCCGCTGCATCACAAGGAGCAATTGTGAGGAATAACCATTCTAGAACAATCATTTGCTTTGCTTCATTCTTTGACTGCTCTGCTCCCTCCCCAAAAAAAGAGAGACTAATTCTTACTCTCCCAATTCAGGAAGACGGAAAGAACCGGTTGGGTTGGTCCAACCAAGAAAGACATGGGACTTTTTGGGCATAGGAGGTTCTCTCTTACGATATATCTGAAAACAGCACTCGAATACTAGAAAAGTACTCGAATACGAAGACTTTCTTACCTTATATACGCAATTATACTTATATTAACTTAACTTATCAGTCCATTGAATTGATAGAATCCAGTACATACGAAAACGAAAGTAAAAGTAGATTTCATTTCACGCTAAAAACACGGGAAAATGAAATTTATTCGAATACTATCTTAGACTATCCACTCGAAAACACCTTTCTTACCTACTATATTATACTAAAATTACATATATTATCTTATTTACTATAAAAATTGAATTTTAAGCAAAAAAACCGGGGTTTTATAAACTAAATATAGCTTTTTTTAGTAATTAAACGTCATGCTTAACACAGTGCTTTAGCAGACTCGATTGAGAAATTAAATAAGGGACTGCCTTTAATATAATATAATATAAGTTAATCTAGTATGAGAGAATCATGTTCCAGAGAACTATGAGGAAGCAGAACCTAGTAAGAAGAAGAGCTAGCAGCGGAGGTCTTAGATGCTGAGCTGGCAGGCTTTGATGCCAACCGAACCAAGAGAAGGAGACAAACAACCAGAAGCTAGCTAGGGAGGTACCACTAGTAGGAAGATTGATTGCCTTTTACGGGCATAAGCGAAATTGATCTCAGTGAAATTCAGGGAGACTGACGGATCTTATACTGTCTTGAATCGAGGATTTTTTTCCTTCCCTCCCTCCAGCTCTCTAGTTCTCTTCCTTCGGCTCTCTTTTAAGGTATTCCACCGGTGTCTTCTCTTAAAAAGTATAACTCGGGGAATAAATAATTTAAGAACAACGTTCGTTTCACTCCCTAGAAGAGGATCCTATCCGCTCATGGAAGCTAGTCACACAGCTCTCAAAACTAGAACTCAAGAAAGAATTCATAACTGCTCCAACTCCATAACTCACTAACCAAGAGAAGCAACTCGGAACGGCAAGTTCGAACTGAACTAACTAAACAAGAAGAAGTGAAAGAGGAAGAGTTTTTTTTTAAGCGGATAGTCTTTTGAACTACGTACACCCAAGTCTTCCACTCGTCCGCGCTTCCCCTAGTGAGTGATAAATTTATCATCATTCTATCGAATGAAATTAGTACGCCCCTTTTGTATAAAAAAAGAGAGAGAATTCCCTCAATTCTTTTACTTTGAAAGGAAATACACCTCTGTTGGAGGCCTAAGACGAAGAAACGCAGTTGCTCGATTGAAAGGTGAGGAGCTTTTGCTCATGGAGCTATATTTTTCATTAGAGATTACAATCCGGAGCAAAATGAAGAGGCAAGAATGTTAGATCATAAAGAAGCTATCATATCTCATTTCAGTTGGGCTAGTAGATTCCATACCTTGGGACTTTATGTTCATGCTTGCCTTTGGTACCCAATCTTATCTTGATCGAACCTCAATGGATACAATCCGCTCATGTTAAAAGGTTCGATGTACTTTTGTCTTCAACGAGCGGACCGGCATTCAATGCGGGCCGAAGCATCTGGTTGCCGGGTTGGTGAAATGCTGTTAATGAAAACATTCATTCATTATTCTGAACAATAGGACCCAGAGACTTTTTGGTTCATCATGCTATTGCTCTGCATTGATCTTAGTAAAAGGTGCTTTGGTTCCAAGTGAAAAAGGATTTTTGTTATAGTTTTCCGTGTGATGGCCCGGGCCGAGGCGGTACTTGTGATAGGACGCATTTGATTTGGATGTGAAATACTATTGGATGGGTTACTTTTTATTGGCATTAGAAACACATTACATTATGGCAGGGTAACGTTTCACAGTTGAATGAATCTTCCACTTATTTGATGGGATGGTTAAGAGATTATTTATGGTTAAACTCTTCACAACTTATCACCCTTTTGGTATGAATAGTTTATCGGTCTGGGCATGGATGTTCTTATTTGGACATCTTGTTTGGGCTACTGGATTTCTGTTCTGAATTTCTTGGCGGCAGGAATTTATTTCAACTTTAGCATGGGCTCACGAACGCACACCTTTGGCGAATTAAGAGATAAACCAGTGGCCCTTTCAGGGACTCTTAGGTGAGACTGGAAAGCAAGTAGAGTATCGGTAATAGCGTTTCGGGAAAGCAAGACGGATTATACCCTTCCCTTCGTGCCCCTCACCCGAGGTCACCAGTTGTCTATGAAAGCCGATCGGGGAATAAGCCAAAGGACAGCCAAGAACATCCTTCCTCTCCCTTTGTTTCGAAGACGTATCTTATCTTTTCGGGAAGCTAACAAATAAAGCTTTGCTTTTGGCCCCCTTGCCTCTGTATGAGCCTTTTCGCTAATATGCTCGGAAAGTAGCGCTTCCTTGCTTGTGGAGTTACTTCTTGGATTGAGGGAGTACAGAACCAAGCTCCTCTTCCTTTGTGGACGTATGATCCACTGTCTTATTTGGAAAAGAAGAGGGTCCTTTTCTCTTTTTCCGTGTGTTCTGGTCTTCTGGGGTTGTTATGTTAAGCCGGGCGTTCGAAACGGGGATGGGTTTAGCCTTGTGGGCTTTTTACTTTCTTTTTCTTCCATTCCTGGGGGATAGCGGATCCAAAGCTATGAAACTTGGCTACCGGCATTACAGGTTCCATCGGACCTGCTGCCTTCATTTCCTCCCCCTATTGGGGGAGCATCTCCGTAAACGGAGGGAGCAAGAAAACTACTGCGCGTGACTAACGCTATACGGCTTTCGCGCTAGCCGTTGCTTGTTAGGAATTAGCTGGCTTAGAGATTTTGCGATGGTCAATTAGTGAGCATCACATCTCGGTCAATCAATCGGTCCGCTGATCCATCATTCTCTATCGTGCGTGATCACTCACAGCAGTAATCCTTTCTTGTTGAAGGAAATCCTACGTGATGCCGATGCATGAACGCCCTTCGCCCCTTGGATGAGTAAGCTCCGTAAGCCAGCTCTTCGTTGGTTGGCCGCCCTCAACCCTCTATCAATTCATTCCTTCTTTGTCCAGTCATTTCATCCTGGTAGGGAAATCCAGGACATACATACAAGGCTTGAATGAGATAAAACAGATGACTATCGATGTCTCATATGTCAGTAGCAGTGAACTGAGGATCTTCGCCTTTGAACGTGGGCTGCAGTAGATTCATTTTTAGCGGTAGGTGGGAACTCTTTTTTCGATTCCTCTTATCTTAGCCTTAGCGAATCTGCTGCTTGAAGGCCTAACCGCAGTTATTGATTGAATCCGCATCTGGCAGCAGTTTTCACGTGGCGAATTTATCTTTCAAAAGCAAAGAATGACGTAGGTAGACTAGAAGGAAGAGTTTCGGGCTTAAGGCATAGTAGCTCTCTTGCGGCTACCTTTGCTATGTTATCCGATGCCTTAGATTTTACTAACTATAGGGATCTCAGTCGAAGGTTTTGAAAGGAGTTAATGTCGTATTTCGGGTGGTGCTTGTCGGATCGGAGAAAACATTGCATTAGTAGATCCAATCCACCCCATGTGATCGGTCATTCAGTGCAATAAGAGGGGCCCATAGCAATGAATCTTTCAATAAGATTTACTTCGTTCTGTACGGGATAAGGAGCGAAAAGCGCAACATGGCAAATTGGAGACAGGTAAAGTTCAGTAAGTACTAATTTATATAGATAGATTCGTGAGTAGTAGTTTCATAGAAGCCCAGGGAGCAGTGACAGGATTGGTAATCTACTCTTTCTTGGGTACCGGAGATCGTCTCCTCCCGCGGATCCCTTTCGATCCAATTTTCAAGCCATGTTGCACTACACTATGAGATCTCTTTTGTTTTATACGGATTCAGAACTGAACCATTAATGATAGATACTCGCTCCACCCAACTTCTTGCTCTATCTCTCCAACCAGGACCTTTTCTACGTATATAAGAGACTTCCAATGGAATTCTTTTCCCTATGCTTTAAAGTGCGAACGGAGACGTAGCTAGGCTCAGAGAGGTGGTTATTAGGGTGGTATCTGGCTGTGGTATTAAGAAAAAGCAAGGGAGAAGGAAGTTGGGATTGAAGAATCAGCGCTTTCGCTATTTATTCGTGGGGTGGTTCGTAGCGTAGGATCTATTCGATTCATTCCATTCAAAGTGGCTTCGCCTTCCCTAGAGTCGGGATTCAATGAAATTCGGTTGAGTGCCCAAGGGGGGGTGGAACTTTGAAAAAGCAAGTTTCACTCAAAAAAGGTAGAACTGCAACCATTCAGCTCATGGAAAGCACTAACTGCCGCGATCGGCCAGTTACCCATGAACCTGCGTTCGGCAATAGATCCAAACAGAGGAAAGAAAGCAATCCTGCTAAGATCACCAGATCGTGTAATTGGATTGGCAGATGCTCTAAGACAAAGCGGGCGTGCAAGGACATTCGGTTTATCGGAAGCTATGGCTATAGCCTACGTTAGAGATATTCGTTTTGTCTTACTAAGATTTTTTTTGTTTGGTAGGATTCGGCGCCTGGTGGTATCTTCTGCCCGAGCCCCTATTGGTTCAACCAACTGCTTGCTCTTCCCTTTCGCTAAGGCCATAAAGGAAGCACTACAATGCCCAATGAGGAATCTCGGCGACTCGTGCATCCATCCCGAACAGTTACATGACAGAGTTTTGGAGGTGTTCGAGAAAGCAGAGGTCTTCGATCCTCTCCAGCTTAAGTCCGAAAATAGAACTGTGGCTTTAGCTGTCATGGTCGGTGTCATTGTTATCAGCCTCGCGCTAGGTGAATCCATTACTGAGCAAGGGATCGTGCTATGAAATATGGATGTGGCATAAGGTTTCATTTCTTTCTCGTCCTAAGGTAAACTCATACAGCCAGTTTCTAAGTAGTGCCAGTCCTGCTGTTTGCCTTCTTGCGAGTTGTAATTCCTGCCGAGCCTATTGCAGTCCTAGTTACAGCGATTGGGCCCTCCCTTTAATCCAATGCGTCTTCCTTTTTGGCGTGAAAGTGCTAGTTGTCAGCCAGCTCCTTTCATTCCGTCTCTTGGCTTGGGAGTCCCCGTCAAGCAAGCATTAGCATTAGAGTCAAGGCACCAGTATCCTACACTCTTTCTTTGGCTCGAGCAGAAAAGGTCTGAAAGAACTCTACTTATCTAGATATAGTTTAGGGAAAGATAGCCAGTTTTATTTTATTCCTAATGCTTGTGAGCCAGTCTTCGTAACAACATCTATTTTACTAGTGCCGCCCGTTACTTTTAAAACTTTACATGTTGATGTATAGTGTCGTTTTAGGAGTAATGAATAGGGTCATTGCTACTTTCATTGCATCTAGTAGTCGTCCTTCTCCTTGAAAGCCAACAAGGGCTAGGTAAAGGGGCACCACCAAGTGATCAGGGACTAGTTTCAGTCTGAAGGTGAACCTCCCCCCTAAGCAGCAGTTGACCATCCAATGAGAAAGCCTGTATCCACCTTTACACTTCAGTCAGCTGGAAAGCACGCTGGTAAGGGAAAGTAAGAAAGTGAAAGCAAGCGACAGGCAAGTGACTCGACAACAAAGTGTTTAAGTCCTGGGCATCTAGTTCCAGGCCCTCTAGTTCGAGTGAGAATTCCCAGCCATTCAGAAATAGCTTTCCTCAAAGAGAAACTGGTTCAAAAGTATCCCCCGATCCCGATAGGAAAGAGGGCAGCTAGGTCAAAGGGGTTAGGGCTAAAGGGTAATAAGCTAATGTGCCTGCCCCAACGAGCTTGCAGTTTTAGTTGTAGTCTTTAGGCGATCTCGGGCAAGTAATTTTGTCTCTGTAATCTCAGTACGCCTTCCACCAGCCTAAGAGCCTATGAATGCCATGGAATTCCTCCTCGTGGCTATCAACACTGCGGATTCTGTAAGACCGTGGTCAATCAGTCCCTCTGTAAGAAGAACAGCGCTTATTCCGACAACAGCTTAGTCTGTGCATGAATGGTGCAGCCTATTCTGTAACAATAGCATTCGATGCTTCTGATCCAATTCCTTCTCATCGAAGAAGCCCTGAATCTGTTCATGCTAAGATCGGGAAGGACGCATCTAACAGCTACTTAGAGATGGCAAAGCAAAGGTAATCAGGGCTATTGGCCTACTCGAGACATTGAATAGTGTCAGTTTATGTCATGAGCTCCTCCTCAAGCAGCAAGAGGGCATTCTAACAAAGCAAAGAGAAGGGCAGCTAGGAGTGCATCCCTGTACATTTAACATTTAGATAGCTGTTTCGGTAGGATCCGTAGAGCAACGGGGATGATAGGATTGCCTGGTCTATCTAGTTAGACATTGAGTCCCGTCTGTGAGCATTAAAGAATTTACATTTACTAAGCTAACCATCCGTTCAAAGTGTGCGAGAACTCATTTTAGCCTTTCTTTTGCTTCTCTTATTTATTTTATAGTTACCGCTCGTGGAACATTTTCTATTCTACGATCATTGTTGATGGAGATGGTACTTGCTTTGATCGTTCTAAAATCCGTTTACCAAGAGCCAGGATCAACTGCTTATTTAGTTACGCTAGCACATAAATCTTCAAGGAAAGAAGAAAGTCACACCCAACTAACTCATGGGAATCACCCCTGGAAAGCTAACTGCATGGGATATTCTCTTTTCACTGCAAGCAATCAATCATTCTATAGTAGAGAGAAAGAAGCCTTTCCCTAGGCCGGGCTTTACTCCTAATGTCCAAAAGGCTAAGATCGGATTGGATTCTATAACAGCCTATTCCCTAATTCCCTAGTAGCACCTATATCCTCTTCTAGCTTACAATATCAAAGCTTTTTTTTTTCTTTGTTCACGTCAAGGGGGAAGCGGATTCCTACTTCTTAATAGAATAGCTTGATCGACCACCATCCTTACTTCCCTCGGGTTGGTATGCTTGTGTGTCAAGCAATCCTGCTTCGGTAGCAGACTTCCTTCAAGGAAATCGCTTCAAGCAATGGCTTTGGATCGACCTGACTTCTTAGAGAGGAAAGCCAGTGAATGAATGAATGAAATCCGTTGAATGAAGAAGTCTTTATGGCTCAAGCAGCTAGCGGACCTCCAACATTGAGAAAGTCAAGCATGTCAGCACGCCCCCTACCTATGTAGTCGGCTTCCCGGTAGTTTGCGGGATTAACCGCTCGCTATTGGAATTGGTCTATTTAAATGGCCTATCTCCAGATGTATGTATTCTTGAAGTGCCTTTCTCATAGTTCCCTTCCCGGGCATTGATTGAGAGGGGAAGGTTTAGAGAAAGACCGCCCTTCCCTTCCTATGCGGCTAGGTGATAAACGCATAAACCGTTTTTCGAAGGTTCGACGCAGTTGACTGGGATACTACAACTCCATGCGGTTGATAAGCCAAGCGGTTCTTGTACTTTAGTTCTTTTTGAACGATTCTGCTCGAGATCAATTCATTGGTCCGCTAAAGGAATGAGAGATGGGGCAAGAGATGTCCCGCTACCTTGCCTTTAGTAGTCGAGAAAAGGGAGTAGTCGAGAAGAGAAGAGGTATTGAAAATCAGACTGTGGTTGGTTCCATAGGGATAAAAAGAATTGGTATGATCAACGCCGTTTAACCACGATTGCTCAACTGTCAATGTGCAACTTTCCTTGTTCTTGTTAGTAGCCATTCAGAGCGGACAGGCAAGGAGAAGTCCCAATGCTTTCGTCTCCGGCTAGAAACTCTAGATTCTCATGCGCTTGAACGGGATGAGTTTCAGTTTCCCTTTCTGACTTTAGTATTCGCTTCATCTTGACTTAGGAACATGGATTTGACCTCGAGCCGCTCTATTAGAATGGAATTCCAGGGCGCTTATCAACCGCATTTCTTCTATATTGTATACCTGAGTGACTTCTCGACCTTGTGTAAAAGAGAGAAGTCTTCCTCGCCAATGAATGACTTCTTTTAAGCTAGCCTTCCTTCCTTAAACAGGAGTCGGTCGAGTCAAGCCGGATCCACCTATTATCCCTGTGTTTATTTTTTCCCTCTCCCCTCCCGGGGTTTAGAGCGGATGAAGTCAAAGACAAGGAGCTAACAGCAACCAATGAACCTCCAGACTCGAGCTCATCAGCAACATCTTCATTTCCGGCATTCGAAAGGGAAGGGGGTAACCCAATAGCATCTATAGCTGCATCAGAACCGAGCTCTTCCAGCTTTTTAGTGGGATCCAATGCTTCAAAGCAATCTAACTCTCATTCGGCAGGGATAGGGGAATAAAATTCCTCTATTTCTGCTCCCGAGGCCTAATGCTTGGAATCAGCTCCGCAGGGGAGGGCCTGAGTCCTCGTTCCAATCCGAATCTCTATAGGTTCATTGCTCTTAGCCAGCCCCACCCAGGCACTGGAGAAGGCTTATGATTTGGAAGGATCACCTAAACCTAGAGTAGCATAATTCTGATCTCTCCCTCACCCACAGCAATGGTTATCCCCGTTCTCACCCGAATCCTACTTCTTCCATGGAAGATGGGAAATGTCGAATTCGGAAGGCGGGGGTACTTTTTTTTTCTTTGAAGAAAGCCGAAAAGAAAGAACTTTCCTCGGAAATATTAGGCTGCTTTTGTGCTTTTTTCTCCATATGGATAGCTTGTGAGATACTCCGAGAGCTCTCGAATAGGAGAGAAAAGAAAGCTTGCCCATTGGAAAAGCTTTCTAACTTGCCAGCTATAGAATATACTCAAATTGGAGAAGAGAATACTGATAGAGGGATGGAGTTACTGGCCCATAGACGGAGACTCTCTACCTAGCCTACTTACCTCTTTCTTAGGCCTTAGCTTAGTGAAGAGAGGAGCCTTTCTTACCTAAAGATCATTTCCCTTTCGACGGGTATGAGCTTCTCTTCTAGGAGTCCTGCCTCCAACATCGCTTATTCAGCCTTGCCTCTATCTCTATCTAAGAACATTTCTTCTTCAATTTATTCCCATTCTTTTGAACCCGAGGGAACTGAACTCACTTAATCCTCATCTCTTGAACTCACTGAAACCAAGCCAATGGATAAGGAAAGAGTTCAGCTTAGTCAAAGCAAACCAAATCGAGAATTTCGTAGAGAAACAGAATAGGTTGTTGCAGCTGTGGCGGGTTTAGCTTGATACCCAAAATAAGAGTCGACTTCTTCTTGTTCCGAAGGGCGGGTTGGGACAATTCCCCCAATTAAGACTTTCTCCCGTCCATCTATCAGTCTTTTTCCTCCAGCTCCCGCTTTTGCTATTCTTGCTGCTGAGGTTGCATTCAAAGCTGACGTTACCCGCGGACTTCTTTTTCTCGACTGGAGATAGGTGTAAGGCGAGCAATAGGATGGTTTATTAAGCACCCTACCAAGGCTTAGCGTGAGTTACAGTCAAAACCATAACTATAAATTACTTAAGAGAGAGTAGCTAGGGTCCTCTTTTCTAGCTCCACGAAAACTAGGAAAAACTAGCGCTTAGAGTTCGGTGGTAAGAGCGCTCCCCTAATATGAGAATATCCCAAGTGAAAGTATGTGTGTTATATAGGCAATTATTGATTGTTCAGTCTAGCCATAGAGCTGATGAAGAGCGAACCCTCGTTCGAGGAATTGCTGGTTTGGGGAAATCGGGGGACTTCCGGTCGAACCTTATGTATGGCATTTTTTCGATGCTTTGAACAGCCTAGTTTCTTGTAAGGTTTTAACCCCAACGCTTACGCCTTAAGGAACGGGCATTTTAGGGGATTAGTTAAGCTGCTCCTTCTGCCCTCTATGAAAGAAGGAATTCGAAAGAGTTGGTCTCATTGATTGAGCATCCCCGAGATAGATAGATAAGTTTCCTTTTACTATTCATACGTAACTTCGGGCTTTAAGCATACAGAAAGATTGAGATCGGATGGCGATGTGTAGGTATCCTCTCTTTTTCCTTGGCTGGTGAACTGACCGTACCCCACGACACAGGTAAACAAGTTATAGTTGAGTATACCACCGAATCTTTCATAAGAGCTATATGCCTTTTGAGGCAATATCTTTTTATATTATTCTTACCCTAAGGCCTTTTCAACTCATTCAAATAGGGTTCTAGCAGAGACCGCTGAAACTCGTGTTTTAATGCCTACAGAGAGGCAGCCGAAAGTGGATCTGGGACTGAGATTGAGAAAAAGTGATCCCTCTCAGGCGGACAGACCTGTCGGGAACCAAATGGTGCCTTAACTGTACCAATGAGTGCTACAGAGCTTCGGATCGAAGGAAGATCATGTAAAGCAGTAGGATAGAACTTTGGTCTGTACCACTTTCTGAGATAGATTGAAAGCAGAATAGAGCTGTGCGTGAATCAGGTAAGGCATACCTTTCTTTAGATTGATTGGAGTGCGCAGGTTAGATGGCAGAGAAAGTTCTTTGCTCAATAGATCCCAGAGCTGCAGTGCCTATTTCACTCTGAATCGGATCTTGCACTTTCAGACCGGTCCTTTTAGCGCTTAGTTAGTCTAGTCTTTGAGCGAGATCCAATGACTCCGGTTCGTGATCTTCTATCTATAAGATAGACAAAAGTTGAATGCTGACTGACTAAGGGCAGGGCTAAGCGAACTGGGCAATTTTCACTGGTTTCATTTCCGAACAGAACATCAACTCCCTTTCAAGGGGCTAAACCAGCAGCAAAGCGCTTCCTCGATGGCAAAGCCGAATGACAAACAATCGAGTTAGAGTTCAATCCCTGTACTCTACCTAGACAGTCTTCCTTCCCGCGTACTTTTATTTTAAGACTGAAACTCATTCTCTCTGCCTTCTCGCTTTGAACCTTGCTTTATTGCCTTGTTGAGTGAGTGCAGCAAGGAAAGAAAGCCAGCTAGCCCTTATAGTGGCAACCCCGAAGCGAGATCGGAGTCTGAATCCTAACCGCAGTGAACAGAGGATTTGGCCCAACTATTGAATCCAATATTCTTCTTCAAGCGATGCTTCCTTGACCCGGCAAAGAAAGAAAGGAACGAACGGGATTCCATCGCCGAGTCCATTCCATTGTGGGATCAGCGGCTAATGCTAATAGAACTGATGCGCCTCAGAAAGTGTCCTTTCCTTCTCAATCAATGCTAACGCATTCCATACATCACCATCGAACTGACATTCTCTGCACTGAGTTCTCTCAGGTTCCAACTCTTGTTTTTCCGTAAGAGAAAGGGGTTCCTGCATCGACCTTTTATGGATGGAGTGAACCAGCTCATTCCATTTCTAAGTCAGAAGAAAGGGCATAGACAGAATGAGACTCATCAGGAAGAACTGGATTGGATAAAGCATCCGAGTTCGCGGATTCATCTGTTGAAGCATACCCTTCAGCCACAGCCGAAGAATATGAATAGTTGATGGTTGGTAAGTCTAGAACAGATGAATCAACAGAGTAGGAACCCATCGTCCCTTGTTCTGGACCTGACCGGTGCCCTAATCCGTCTTTTTAAAGATATCGAGAGAGCCTTTGACCTATGGGTATGGTCTCTGTGAAGGTCTTTAATGGCTCTTCGCTGCTGCTTTCCCTTTGGGTGTAATGAAGGCCCCGAACAACCTAGCCTTTCTGCCCCGGTAGCGAGGAGTTTACTTCCGGAATCAGTAGGTTGGTAATTTCATACATGATGTCATTCGCTCATCCTTCTCCTCGTCGGGAAACCTTTCGCTAGTCTGGTGGTAGCGAAAGAAGGATAAGGAGGCTCACCCTTAACTAAAGCGATAGCCCGAAAAGTGTAGTAATAGGGATCCCTGCTTAGCGGAAGGATCTTACATCCTTATAACCCGAACCCGAAAAGCCATTCCCATCATGGAACCCGTCTACCCGCTCATAGCTCGTACCCAATACCAATACCCAAAAACTAGGGTTTTTCCCTCTCGCTCACCGGGAGAATGCTCTCAAACTCACTTGGATGCTGGCATGTGTTATTAAATCAGGTGATACACAACCAACCAGACCTCGGGGTTTACATGTGCCCGGGTGTACTTCTTATCCTTACCCATAACTCAAGGAAGGCATCACATCAGTAATCAGGCCGCCCTTAACGCGGAGCTCTCTTTAGCTGCTGTTCGATTTCACGTCTCAAGCTAATAGCTGTAGGATTCCTGGTACTCTTTATAAGATGTGATTTACCCAATCAATGAGCGGAACTACCCGTCCGTCAGGGTGCAGTAGAAGTACCTATCTCTCTTTCCATCTAGTGCTAGAAGCATCTTTTGGTAAGCGGATGCTCTGGCTCCCAAGTTCATACCAACAAGTGAGACTTCCCCTCTATAACCGAATTGAGCTAGCCGGTATCCTGCTACCGACCTTGGCTATATTTGAGGAATAAAACCTAGCGTTGGTTCAGAGCACTATACTTTATTGCATTTGGTTGGTCTCTCCCTTTGTTTTGCTTGCTTTTCCTATGTCCTTTGCCCTCGACCTCTTCCGCGACGCCCCTTGAATTTCAAGCTTTCAGTCATCAAGCTTGAAAACAGTAATTCCGTTCTTCAGGCCTCAAGAAGCAAGCATTCCTTAATAGCCTAATCCACCGGCGAGGAATTAGCCATAGCAGTACTGAGCTACATCTGAGATGAGAAGTCGAAAGCGCTAACAAGGGATAAGCATTCACCCACAAGACCAGACAGCCCGGTTATTGCAAGAACAGGAAAGAGAGCACCGCTTACGCACGCATGAAGTGCAGTTAGCTTTCTTTTCTAACTCTCACACCGGTTACGAAAGCAAGGGATATTCACTCAGCAGAAAGGGCTCCTCCGTTAAGAACCGATTCAGGGCATGCCCCTGAGACTAGTGCTGCTCCCTGCCTTCCTTTGCCCATCTGAGATCGAATGAAAGTAGAGGAAACCTTCTGCTCTTCCGGCATGGGCAAAGATTCCGTGATCTCAAGGACGAAGCGGCTCTAATCTCAATGGACGGACCCCTCTTCTCTTGGCCACTGGATCGAATCCTATTATTGTAATTTCACCTCTGGCCCCGATTGAGCATCCAAAAACTCCACCTTCTGCTTCAGTCGTGACTACATTCTCAGATTCCGGAAATAATCATTTTAAAAATACTAGTTCTTGGGAACAATCCTGATAGGAACAAGTCCCGAACCCAATGGTATCATATCTATTTTACAAGCGTACCTATTCTTCTAACAGAAATGGAAATAATGAAGCAAGGCTCAAGAGAAGAGGGCGAACCTAGCATAAGAATTTCTTCTAGGAAAGGGGAATTATAAGCAGCGGTGGCTACTAGCGGAAGAGGATGCGGTAAGGGGATAGAAGCACATCCTGCACCCGATATGTCAAAGCAGCTTTCAGCCCTGCAACTCGCGCATACTGAAAGGGAAAAAGCAGGCCAATTCACGCATCTTCCGCAGAGTACCAGAAAAGCCCTATGAGCTAACTTTTCATTTGACGGCAAAGAGCAATCGGACCTGTGAAAGTCACATCTTTGACTAATATACACGGGCTTCTGAGAGGATTCTTTAATCAACCAAAACCTGCAGTCCTTAATTTCTACCACTTACAAGTTGAGAGATGTTCCATTCCCAATGGCAGAAGAAGGATGCAAGCTGGAAGGACTTGGACAAGATATTCTTCACTTGGACAGGAGATGCAGCGCTTAGCGTCGGAAAGACCCCTCTACATGGGTGTGCTATAAAACTAGGAGAAGCACAGAACTAAACGGATCAATTCCTTTGACCCCCTGCACCTATAACATAACTATACCCCCACTTAAGGCTTCTTTCGAGGAAGTGAAAGACGGTGGAGGGGCACTACACTGACTCGCTTTTCCGAAAGGTTTTGTCTTCGCCTCTTTTCCAACAACTCAAATCGCGTATCCCTGCCCTTATTGACTTAAAGCTGGGATCCTTAGACCCAGACCCCCACGACTATTAATAAAGGATTGCTCTTTCCTCACATCTACCTAACCAACAACGACTACCCTTAACTAAGTCAAGAAAGGAATGCGTTTCCCCGGGAAGTATTTAAAAAAGGAATGAGCGTTCTGCCCTAGTGAAGACGCACGGGAGAGATTCACCAAGACATATTCCGGATGACAGCTCGACCGATTAAAGCGATCGATGAGCTAAACAGAGGATCCCTAGTTGATACGAAACAGAACAGGAACTTCACTCATACTGAAATACTTCAATCGATGAACTCCTTGCTGCATCGATGCTCGAGGAAGGAAGAGCGGGATGAGTGCCAACTAAAACTACTAATGCTAATGGAAGCCCCTTTCTTGCTCCTGCAACTCTCGAACTAGAGGAAGGAAAGCGCTATACCCACCCACGGAAGAAGCGAGAACGAGGGTTAAGAATCTGCTCCTTGCTATCTCTCGCTCGATAGCGAGTTAGAAAGTTAGAGAGTTGTAAGCAGTCTTCTCCGATCAAAGAGAGAGTCATGGGATGGCTCTCGAACGGTGATAGAACGATACCGATCGATATCAAGCTATAGAGTAGGTTTCCGTCTTGTTCCTTTCTCCTTTCCTTGTTGTCTTTCGTGGGGGGATCTGTATCGTAATTCGATCTGCAGCTCTCCTTTCCAAAAATATCTAGTTGAGCCAAAAAGAGATGGTTTAGTAACACATCCTTTGTTTCGTCTTGGTCGTCCTTCCCTGATTCACTGAGCGATCCAAGCATATTGAAAGGGAGGATTTTTCAGGGCCGGAAGGAGGAAAAGACTGACGAGACAGGGAGTTATCTTCCCTTGGTGGCATCCCCACCCGCATATACACATCTAAGAAAGAGACTCAATATTGCCAACTTATCACACTCTCCAATCATTCCACTTCTCAAACTACGGCGACTAAGACTTTCTCAGGGCTCAAAAGAACCCTATTTTGGAGTGCCATCACCTGCTCCTTTTGAGATTATCCATCGAAAAGCATTCATTTACCAAATAAAAGAAGATGGCAGCTTGGGACCGGATAAGACGTACTTGAATCATCCTGGCTTTGGAAGACTTTGGTCGATTAGATCCCTGTATACAAACAAGCCGGACCCGGCTGATTTACTTTCCTCTGCTCTTACTCCCGCACTCGGTCAAATAAGAGCTACTGACACTGACTACTCTCTGCTATCTTTTAGATTACGCCATTCTGGTTGGAATCCATTTATCGATCGGAGATTTTTTCCCTTCCTTCCCCGTGGGAAAATAGCCTATTTCCTGCTACTTGAAATAAGGATTTGCCCCTTTTTCGACATTAGATCGCTTCCCTGAAAGAATACCCTATTTAAAAATCTCACTGAGAAGATTATGGACCCACTTTTCTTAGCTTATTTACTCGTTTAGAACCTGGACATTGATCCCGACCTAGCCTACTTCCTTTTCTCCCGCTTTCCTGGTCTTTATGGGGAGTAGCAAGGGGTAAGGCATCGTATTCTTACTCGATTACTTAGTAAACATTGTCTTTCTCGTATCACTTTACCTGGCCTGGAGTTGGTTTTGGTTTGCTTTAGTTCGTAAAAATAGAGAGAAAAACTATATAATATTCAAGGTAAAAGCCGCTTTGGGATTGGGTTGGCAGAAGTTTATGAACACAGTTCGAATACAAGAAAAGCAACTATACCGGCAGGAACAATGGGATATCTTGCACCTTAGTCTCTTTCTTTATTGGGGTCTTCCCATATAGAAGACATATTTTTACAGTTTTGGTGTGGTAGTGTTAGAGGTGGCAACGGGGAGAAGGCCTCTTAACTCGAAATCGAATATTCAAGAGACAAAGACAATAAAGTAAAGGATCGTGAAGCGAACCATCAATTATGAGAGGAACTTCACTCGCTAAGAGAGAAAAGATAAATGATAGAGGATAGACAGAAAGAGAAGGAATTGCTCCGCGAGAGGTATAGCCGAATGCGCCCCATTTAATTACATCTATGTAAATCAAAACCTTCGTAGTAAAAGGAAGCAGAAGGAATGGAAGGAGATGTAGCTTACCCGAATAAGCTGGTCAAGAAGTGATTCTCAAAGCAAGCACGGTCCTATTTCTTAGGCGTCTCGGAAACCATGACCGACCGCGTATTGTGTGCGATGGATGGCATTTCTCCGACAGGAGCACTGTAC
>CANTUT010000722.1:0-156969 GCA_947687605.1 Reutealis trisperma | reverse complement strand
TGTATATATATATGTGTTTATATATATGTATGTATATATATATGTGTATATATATATGTGTATATATATATATATATACACATATATATATACATACATATATATATACATATATATATATATATATATATATATATATATATATATATATACATATACATATATTATATATATATAATATATATAGTATATATATATATATTATTTATATGTATATATATATTTATATGTATATATATATATATATGTATATATATATATATATATATATATATGTATATATATATGTATATATATGTATGTATATATATATGTATATATATGTATATATATATATATGTATATATATGTATATATCTATATGTATATACGTATATATGTATATGTATATATATATGTATATATATGTATATATATATATATATATATATATATATATATATATATATATATATATATATATATATATATATATATATATATATATATATATATATATATCTATGTTTCATGTATCATTTTATTCTTGTTCATGCATACACAAAAATTCTTTTTAAGAGTTATTTTGCAATTTTTACCCAAACTAAAGAAAATTATATTTTCTTAATTGTGTAATTACCAAAGCCTAATCCCTGAGCCCTCTTTCGTCACTCGTGGATTAGTGCTTTTTCATTGGGATAAATCAAATATTTTTGGAGTCAATCAACTTGGGTTTTCTTTTATTTTCCCAATTAAAATAAATAAATTAAACTGGCAACTCACTTTCATAACTTCCAAATTACAAAAATCAATTTTTCTAAACTTACAATGAGTTCCAATCGTAGAGTTTCTCCTGAAGAGCATTTCGATTCCTTGGCGGATTTGACTAGTGCTCGAGCGAGGCCTCACAATTGGCGACTCCACTGGGGACCTAAAATCTTTTTCAAATAAAAGATAAAGTGGGTTACTTTTA
This sequence comes from Reutealis trisperma, assembly GCA_947687605.1. NCBI lineage: Eukaryota > Viridiplantae > Streptophyta > Magnoliopsida > Malpighiales > Euphorbiaceae > Reutealis > Reutealis trisperma. Next base: position 156,017 of record CANTUT010000722.1, on the reverse strand, counting down.
GTAAAATACTAAGTTTGGCTTTAAATACAAAATAACTCTTTTATGCATCACTACAATAGACTCCTGGTCCACAAAAACCTAGCTTCTACGAAAACAAAGGATAGAAATTAACATTGAGTAGGCAACCTTTCTTAGGTCTACTTTGTCGATAGTGAAATCATCTAGCCCATGACGTATCCTTTAATCCTTGTAGAGTTGTAATGAGTATGCATGTACCATTTGATCCACGCAAGGCTCCTTGTCTCACATGTGGTTAGGTATATCGCATCTCTAGTGTGATGGGTTCCCTTCAAACCGCCTTAACCCTTTCATGTAATGGCTCATTGAACCTTTTCTTAAGGTTGCATGTACCTTAAATACTAAATTATTGGTATGCTATTATCATGAAACTTTTTTTCCATTCATACATTCATGCATACATAAACCTTACAAATTTGGAGAGTTTAAATCTCACTCAAACACTGCTAGTCCCAATCCTAAATCTATGTCAACTTATGGTACCTTTTATCCCAACCAAAAACTATTGTGATTAGGAGTCCATGATCTTTATTCCTTACCCAAGTTAAAAACTGACCCAGCTTTATCTTTTTATCTAAAGGTTGATAAGATGTTTGTTGCCGGAGATGAAATCACTACTACCAGAGCTGATGAAATCTTTGGCGAGCTTCTTGCTAAGCTCTCTGAACACCAAGATACTATGATGAAGAGGCAAGAGGCTCTTTTCCAAGACATGCTCAAGGCCCAAAGGAGGGCTATCATGGAAGATGTCCGTACCATATTGGAATAGACCCCCTTGGCCCAAAACTCAAATGACCCAAAACTACTCAAATCTGACCCAAAACCTATCTTTTATCCTATCTATAAATTCACTTCCAGAGCTGACTCTAAAGATAAAAAACCTACAAACACTGACACTCTTCCACCATTACCCATCTTATCACTCAAATTCCTAAAAAACAACTCACCTTTTTAACCTATGACCATTCAACCATCAAATTTCACCTCTACTTTCACTTCTCGACCCACAGATCCTTTCCAAGGGAAGGAAGTCAATCCTGAAATCAAAGCCTGCATGAAAAAAATGGAGCACATGGAGAAAATATTGAAGGATCTGAAAAAGAAAGAGGATCTAGTTGATACGGGGTCCCTAAGCTTGTTTCCTAATGTAAGAGTTACGCCCAAGTTGAAGATGCAGAATTTTGACAAGTTTTTATGGAACCATCTACCCCAAAACCCATCTTAAGGTGTATATGGGGGCCATGCATCCTTTAGGAGTGGACAATGAACTCCTAGCCCAATTATTTCGACAATCACTGACCGGTACTGCTATGAAGTGGTTTGTAGATTTGGATATTTCCCATAAACAGACTTGGGATGATATCTGCAATATTTTTATCAAACAGTATCACTACAACATTGAGGTCAATGTAACAAGAAGAGACCTTGAGACCACCAAACAATATGTAAAGGAATCCTTCTCTTTGTTCCTTACGAAGTGGAGGAAAAATCTTCTCAGATGGTGAATTAGCCTCCTGAAAATGAACAGATTGACATAATTGTCAAGAACCTTCTGCCAATTTACCAAGAAAGGCTACAGACTCAATACTTGCCTTCCTTCAAAGCCCTTATTACTACTGCTTCAAAAATTGAAGACCTAATTTAGAGTGGTCAAATCAAAGAAGAGTCTGCATCAAGGTCAAGATATAAAAAGCCGATTCATCAAGGTAATGTGACTTCCTCAACGAATCAGAAGGGGGGAAGTTAATGCTCTGACAATCAAGAAGTCTCTCAAGATTGAAAAGAGGCAGTTTTTTGATCTAGGAGGTGTACCTATAAGTGTTATTCTTAAGAAGCTGCTTAAGGAAAACATGGTGAAATCCCTTGAACCTAGACCAATCCCCAATCCACTACCAAAAAATCACAACCCGAACGAGAGGTGTGACTACCACTAAGGACCCGGGCACAAAATAGATGCATGCAAGGCCCTTAGACACATAATGCAGGACCTTATTGATTCCAATGACCTTATACCACCAAAAGCCTGACCCAATATCAACACAAACCCCTTACCCAACCACACAATCAATACCATTGATAATCATAAGGGTGTTGACCCTATCTTTTTAATTGAGTCAAATCCCAATTATTGTTATGTATTGGACCTAACCAACCTAGTTGAGAAAATTGATGCCATAACCCGAAGTCGCAGAATCATCCAAAACCCAATCCCACCAAATCTAAACACTAAACCCATCCAACCTATTTCTACACTAGCTAACAAATTGAAAGAGATTCTTGAACCAAACGAAGATCCCATTCTCAAGCAAGAAAACACAAGCAAATATATCAATTTAAAGTTTGATCCAGTCTTCATATTCTCATCACCAAGCTCTTTTCATGGCATTGAATTAGTGCTAAGCTCCCATTGATATCAAACCTAAAAGCCTTATTGCTTTTATCACCAGTGCTGCAAAAGGGGTATCCATCACTTTTGGGGATAATGACATTCCGGAAGGGGACTCTAACCACAATAATGCCCTCTACATTACGGTTGTCACTCGGGGAAAGACTGTGCCAATGGTTCTGATTGATAATAGTTCAGTTATTGCTTTTATCACCAGTGCTGCAAAAGGGGTATCCATCACTTTTGGGGATAATGACATTCCGGAAGGGGACTCTAACCACAATAATGCCCTCTACATTACGGTTGTCACTCGGGGAAAGACTGTGCCAATGGTTCTGATTGATAATAGTTCAGCCTTAAATGTATGCCTTTTGAAGGTAGCAAGCTGCTTAGGGCTAGAAGTTATTGATTTTACCCCTTCAGATCATATAATAAAGGCGTATGACAACACCAAGAGACAAGTTCTTAAAGTGACTATCATAGATGTGGCCATTGGGCTTGCATCTTTCACTATCCCTTTTCAAGTGATTGATGTACCTTCATGTTTCAACGTACTACTTGGAAGGCCCTGGATCCATTAGGCAAAGGCTATCCCTTCCTCTTTGCATCAAAAAATCAAATTCCCTTTCAGAAATGGGGTTATGACAGTCAAAGGGGACAAGCATGAAAAACCTAAAATCCCAAGTTTTGTTCCCATCCTAGAAATCCAACCCGAGGTGTCTACCTATTCGCTCTCTAGCTTCTCCTTCATATAATACATCGAGGGCGAATAGGGTAAAGAATTTGTTCCATTTGATTTTGACCTATTTGGGAATATTGTTGTTTCTAATATGCTCATAAAAATGAACTACTTTCCTAGTTTAGGTCTGGGAAGAAGCCAATAGGGTTTGAAGTCTTTTTCGGATTATCCAGTTGCAATGCCACCATTTAGGCTGGGGTATAAGCCCACTGATGAAGATCTTCTGGAAATGGAGAACTGGGCCAAAGACAGAACAACTGCCCTTAAAAGAGGTAAGGTCTATGACTGGCCCATGTGCCCCTATTTCAAAACTTTAAATGGCTATTTTATGAAGGAAGGTAATGCAGTTCCTAACTGTAACTTTCCTGAGCCTTGGGTTTGCCCCATTACCGGAAAACTAATCCTAGGGTTTGAAATCTTTTTTGATGTTAGGTTCGAATCAGAAGACTATGAACCAATATACATGCTTAGTCAAGATTGAGAAGAGAACATGGAGGCTAGTTTTTTTTTTTTTTTTTTTTATGAAGTGTTCATGCTTATTGTTGAGGAGGAGAAAACTAACCCTTCCTCCTTAATCCAGCCCACCAAGACTGAGCTGCAAAATTAGTCTTTCGAGGAGAGCCCCTTTTATTCTTTTGAACTAGAATCCGACTCAGAGTCCTATTATGAATCAAAATCCTCTCCAAACTCATCTTCTGAATTTGAGTTTGTTTCTTCTATTGATAATGATGTAACTGACCTTGAGGGTCTAACTTTGCAATTTGATGTAAACTAGGACATATCCCCATTTAAATTCAATAAAAAGTTTACCCTTTCCTCTTATGACCCTATGTCTTCATTTTTCTTTGATGTTCCAACTTTTAAATCTGACTTAAATGAGGTATCAAGTAAAAATGAAATAAATAAAATAAAAGATGATGCAATTAAAGAGCCCATTAATGCTGGCACTAATGATGTACAAAAAATTACATTCATTGCATTTTCATGCATAAATAGGGATCGTATTGAGAAGATGATCAGAGAATTTCAAGACTGTTTCACATGGCAACCAAAAGACATGATAGGGTTGGATCCAAGCATAGCAGTCCATAAAATTTTGGTTTAATGAAGTGCTAAGCCTGTTAAGCAGAAATTGCAAAGACTCAAGTCATAATGGTCTATACCAATCAAGGAGGAAATTACCAAGTTATTGGATCACAATTTTATTAAGACCATCAACTATCCATCATGGCTTGCTAACATTGTATCGGTACCTCAGAAGGATGGCAAAGTCAAAATGTATATGGATTACAGGAATTTGAATAAGGTCTATCCCAAGGACAATTTTCCTTTAGCTCACAATGACCTCCTGGTAGACCACATGGCTAGTTCTAAAATGGTTTCCTTAACTGACCTAGCTGCAGGGTATAATTAAATAATGGTTCATCCCCCTGACAAAGAGAAGACAACTTTCATTACTGAGTAGGGCACCTACTGTTACTAGGTCATGCCGTTTGGGCTCAAAAATGCTAAGGCAACATACCAAAGGATGGCTACTACTATTTTCCATAACATAATGCATAAAGAAATTGAACTTTATATGGATGATATGGTAATAAAAGGCACCACTATCGAAGAACATTCAGAGGCTCTAAGGTGATTCTTCCTTAGACTTCGCCAGTACAATCTCAAGCTCAATCTGACCAAATATGTCTTCAAAGCCTTACCTAGATTATTCCTAGGCCACATAGTTAGCAAGAAGGGTATAAAAGTAGATCCTGCTAAATCAAAGGCAATTTTGGAAATGCCACCTCCTAAAATAGAGAAAGAGATTAGAGCTTTCCTTGGCCGCCTCCAATACATTAGTCGATTCATCAATCAATTGGCTGATGTATGTGGGCCCATTTTCAAGTTACTTAGAAAAGGGGCCTCCAAGCATTAGAATGATGACTGCCAGAAAGCCTTTGACCAGATCAAGCAATACTCGCTAAACCCACCAGTACTATAGCCACCAAGGCCTGGAAAATCTTTATTACTTTACTTATTAGTAACTACTAAAGCAATAGGGGCAATGCTCACTCAGAATGGTCCTGATTCCAATAGGGAAAATGCCATTTATTACTTGAGCAAAAGGATGTTGTCTCACAAGCTCAAGTACATCTTTACAAAAAAACTATGCCTTGCTTTGGTGTGGGTCTACCATAAGCTGCAACATTACCTCTGCTCTTTTACAACTCATATTCTTACTGATAAGAGCCCTTTAAAATTCCTTATGGAGAAGTCAGTTCTTGACAGTAAGATGGTAAGATGGATGGCAATGTTGGCAGCATATAATCTCAAGTATGTACAACAAAAAGCAATCAAGGGTAGCATAGTGGCTGATCAGCTAGCTGCAGCTCTAGTAACTGATAAATGGGTTAAACCTGAATTTCCTGATGAGGATATCTTGATGATCAATAATGAAGTTTAGAAGCTCTACTTCGACGGGGCATCTAATAATAAAGGGTATGGTGTTGGCATTGTGTTCATTACACCAAGTGGGAAAAGCATACCCATAGCCATCAAACTAAACTTTGAAGTGACAAATAATGAAGCAGAATATAAAGCATGCATTTGTGGCCTTGAAGCAACAATAAGGCTTAAAATTAAATATCTTCAGATTTATAGGGATTTGAACATGATAGCTTCCCAAGCCCTAAGGAAGTGGAAGATCAGAGAAGAAAATTTGGTTCCTTACCATAAATACTTAGATGAACTGGCAGCCAATTTCTATGAGTTATCTTTCCACTATCTACCAAGAACAAAGAACAAATTCATTAATGCTTTGGCAACACTTGCCTCAATGCTTGACATAAGCGATGGCTTCATAATCAGACCCGTTACAATTGAAGTTAATCATGATCCAGGATATATAACTCATTGCTTAAATATTTAAGTGGTTGATGGCAAACCATGGTTTTGGGATATCCTCAATTACATCAAGAATGGACTCTATCCTGAAAGGGCCTCTAAAACAGGAGGACTTTGAGGCAGTTGTCCAGGGGATTCATTCCTAACAGGGAAGTACTATACAAACATGTTTGGGACAACATCCATCTGAGGTGTGTCATTGAAATAGAAGCCCAACAGATCATGGAACGAATGCATAGTGGCAATGAAGGTCCACACATAAATGTGATATGATGCAAATATGTATATCTAAACTAATCAATTAATAGTTATTTTGTGTTTGTATGCATGTATTTTATCTTTAAAGTGGTGCTTTTAATCTTGTTTTTAAGTTTTCTTTAAGTAATCTAGGTAATTTTCAAAGGTTCAAGGGTTCTATGCTTGGAAAGGAAGAAGTTTTGCAAAGATTGGCCAAGACAAGCCTGTGCCGACTCATGCCTATAAGTGCCAAGTCATGACAGAATGTCATGGTGCCGACTCATGCCCTATGGTGCCAAGTCATGCCAGAATCACATAGTGTTGACTCATCCCTGCTTGTCTCGAGTGGTTATAGTGCCTTTTCACTAAAACACTTCACAAAAGGCTTCGTTTTACAATGGACATGACTTGGGACACCTATAAACCTATAAATATGTGTTTTATAGAATTTTGGATATGTGATGTTAATATTATTCATATATTAAGTTAGTAATTGAGAGTGTAATTCAAGTGTTTAAAGTTAGAACAAGATTGAAGAGTTACCAAGGCATTCAAGCAAGCATTCAAGGACACTTCTTCAAAGTAATTTTCTGGAGCAAGGATTGAAGAAAACATCATCAAAATTTCCTTTCCCTTATCTTTTTATCTTTGTTCCTTAATGATCATCTTGTCTTCTTAACTAAACTTTGTCATTTACACTACGAATATGCACTAGTTTGGTTTTTTTGAATTGCAATAAAGTATTGGTTTTAATCATTCTATTTCTTATACGCTTTGCATGATTTAGTTTTAATTGTGTGCTTAATAAATGTTGTATATGCTTGATCACCATATATAACATGTTAGTCAAATTATTCACAATGAGAGTTGGGATAAATTGATGGAAAAACAATTGAAATTACTTAGAGAATAGGATAAGCACTTGGAGACAAGCAAATCCACTCTAAGGGGAATTATAGTATTGGCATGAATGTTTATGGTTCTGTTCTATCTCTATGATGACATGAGAATGCTCATAGATTCTAGGTCAAACACTTCTAATTGACAATGAGAGTTGCTTTTAGGAATTATAGACCATACTCTTAATCATTGCATGCATGTAACACATCTTATTAAAATCAATTCTGACTTGTAATTCAATCTAATCAACATCCTTAAATCATAATATTAGATAGTATAGTAGCATATAGTTAGAATTAAATATCTTATTTAATATCCTTGCCTATCCATCCTAGTAACTATCTAATTAATAAAAATTCCCAAATTCCCTAGAGTTCAACACCCTACTCATCCTATACTAATCTTTTGGATTTGGGTCACACATAGTAGGCCTAACAAATTTTTGGCACTGTTGCCGAGGAATTTATTTGTAATTTTTATTAATTTACGATAGTGAAAAGTTGTTTTAGGTTTTTGTTTTTGTTTTATGATTTTTATTTTTGTTTTAATTTTAGTTTTAATTTGTTTGTTTTTTTTTTTAGTTGAACATGCGATGAAGTAGAAGTTCTAATGATCTTCTACCTATTGATCTTGAAATTGATTGAACTTATCGTGCTTTACATAGGAATCAAAGACAAAGAGAAGAAAATCAACATAACTTAAGAGTAATGGCTGGAGAAAGATGAACGTTAGGCGACTTTGCCATGCCCGACATTACAAGTAGTATAGGGGGAATAGTGGCTCCTTCCATTGCAAACAACAACTTTGAAATCAAACCTAGCATCATTCAAATGGTGCAAAATAATCAGTTTGGTGGTTTGCAAGGGGAGGATCCATATGCACACATCTTGACATTCCTAAATGTATGTGCAACATTTAAAATAAATGGAGTGTTGGATGATGCAATTCGATTGAGGCTCTTCCCATTTTCAGTCAAAGAGACAGCTCTAATATGGTTGGCAAGTTTACCAAGTGAATCAATCACCACTTGGGATCAATTGAAGCAAGCCTTCCTACAAAAGTACTTCCCTCCACACAAGACTGCAAAGTTTCACAATGATATCACCACCTTCAAGCAAAATTAAAATAAGATGATTTATACTTGTTGGGAAAAATTTAAGGAACTCCAAAGGCAATGCCCACATCATAGATTGCCCGATTGGATGATTCCTCAAATTTTCTATAACGGATTGACAAATGAGAATCGCAACATAGTCAATGCTGCATCCAGAGGTAAATGGATGGAAAAGATTGCAAGAGAGGTTGTCACTTTACTTAAAGAACTTGCTTCTCAAGGTTACATAAGAGATGAGACAACCATGGCAAAAACAAAAGGTATCTTGGAACTTGAGACTATCAACCTGCTTATGGCAAAGGTAGATGCTCTCACCAAATTGGTAAGTAAAACTCAAGTTAATTTTATTGATACTGTTAATAATGTTTATGAACTATGTGGAGGTCCTCATCCTTATTCCCAATGTAGTTCAAATGAGGAGGTAAATTATATCCAAGGGGGGTATAACCAAAGAATGGGTATGAACTCAAACACATACAACCCTCAATGAAAGAACCATCTTGGTTTTTCTTGGTCTAACCCATCCTCCCAATTGAACCCACCTATTAACCAAAATCTCAAACCAAATAACCCACCTGGTTTTCCTATGAAGCAACCCTATATTCCTACACCACCTAAATCTAATTTAAAGACCCTTCTAGAGCAGTTTGTAGGAACACAAATATCCATTAATAAACAAAGTGAGAGCAATTTTAACAACTTAACTCCAAAATTGATCAACTTGCTACTCACAATAGAATTTTAGAAACTTAAATTGCCCAACTAGCCTCTTCCTCTAACCCTAAATCGATAGGTAAGTTACCTAGTCAACCAGAATTTGTTCAAAGAGAGACTTGCTAAGTAATTACTCTAAGAAGTGGTAAGATGGTTGAAAATACTGCTAATAAGAATAAAAATGATATAGTAGGTGATGAGGATGTAAACTTAGAAAGTAATCAAAGGAGTGGGGGTAAAGGTAATAATAAAAATGAAATTGTCATACCACCTAAGGTCAATGATCCTAAAGTAGACCTTAAGACCTTGCCCTTTCCTCAAAGGTTCATAAGAAGGAACCTAGATAAGCAATTTGGCAAATTCCTAAAGTATCTTAAAGATATTACTATTACTATTCCATTCTTAGATGTTATAAGGGATATGCTGGCTTGGGGTAAATTTTTGAAAGACATGGTCTCCCATAAAAGCAAACTAGAAGACTATGGTCTAGTATCTTTAGTAGAAGAGTCTAAGGCCATGTTTTCTAAGTCCCATCCTAAGCGAAAAGATCTTGGATGTTTCATCATCCCATGCATGATTGGAGGAAAGTATTTTGCTAAAGCTCTATGTGATATTGGTGCTAGTGTCAGTTTAATGCCTTATTCTATCTATTTAAGACTTAATTTGGGTGAACTTAAGCCTACTAACATGTGTCTCTTGATGGCTAACAAGACTATTACCTATCCAATTGGCATTCTTGAGAATGTGCCAACAAAAGTAGGTAAATTTATAGTTCCTGCAGATTTTATTGTCCTAGACATGGAGGAAAACCTAGATCCCTATCTTGTTTAGAAGACTGTTCTTAGTAACGGTAGGTGCTATCATTGACATGAAGAAAGGTAAAATCACATTGAGGTAAACAATGAATTCATAGAGTTTGACATGTTTAAAATGATAAAATCCTCTCCTATGAGAGGAGTATGTAGAATTGATTCTATTGATTTGATTGATGAGTGTATAGATGAAGTTAAATATGATTGCATGAGTTAAGATCCTATTCACCCTTACCAAAGGCAAGAAGAAGAAGAAATAAATCAAATGTCAAATCATAACTCTCTTAGACCTTCTAGGTTTGAACCTTTAGAGAGAGATGATAATGGAAGTTCTTCTTCTTCTAAAGAAATGAATATAGAACTCAAGCCTTTACCATCTAATTTGAAATATGCATTCATTGATTTTGAATCTAAATTCCCTTTTATTGTGAATCCATCCTTGTCTTTAGAAAATATCAATCTTTTGTGCAATGTGTTGCTTAAACAAAGAGAGTCCATTGGTCACTCTTTGAATGACCTAAAAGGTATTGGCCCTAATATTTGCATGCATAGGATAATCTTAGAAGATAATGCTAAGCCTTCCATTGAAGGTCAAAGGAGACTTAATCCAACTCTTAAAGAAGCGGTAAGAAAAGAGGTCATAAAATTACTTAATAATAGCATTATATACTCAATTAGTGATAGTAAGTGGGTAAGTCCTATCCAAGTTGTCCCTAAAAAGGGTGGCTTGACTATTATTAAGAATGAATCAAATGATTTAATCCCTACTAGGACTATCACTGGATGGCGTATGTGTATAGACTATAGAAAGTTGAATAAAGCAACTAAAAAAGATCATTTCCCATTACCATTTCTTAACCAAGTGTTAGAAAAGTTGGCAAATTATTCTTATTTTTGTTACTTGGATGGTCTTAGTGGTTTTTATCAAATACCTATCTACCCCAAAGACTAATCAAAAACCACTTTTACATGTCCCTATGGTACTTATGTATTTAGACACATGCCATTTGGTTTATGCAATGCACCTACAACATTTCAAAGATGCATGTTTTCTATCTTTAGTGACTTGATAGATGACTATGTTGAATTTTCTATGGACAATTTTAGTGTTTATGGAACTAACTTTGAAAATTGTCTAAAAAATCTTTCAAAAGTTCTTGACAAGTGTAAGGAGCATAGACTAGTACTTAATTGGGAAAAGTGTCATTTTACAGCACAAGAAGGAATAATACTAGGGTATGTGGTATCCAAAAGGGGTATTGAAGTGGATAAAGCCAAGGTTGAAGTGATCACAAATTTGCCACTGCCCAAGTGTGTTAAGGACATTCAAAGTTTCTTAGGACATCTTAGGTTCTATAGACGATTTATCAAGGATTTTTCCAAAATCGTCAAGCCATTGTGCAAATTGCTTGCAAAGGAAGCTACCTTTGAGTTCGATGAAGCATGTCATGAAGCTTTTGAGACCCTAAAGAAAGCTCTTACATCTGCACCGATTCTGCAGCCACCTAATCGGGAGCAACCTTTTGAAATTATGTGCGATGCTAGTCATTTTGCGGTTGGAGTGATCCTTGGGCAAAGGAAGGAAGGAAAGCCTTATGTAATTTACTATGCAAGTAAGCTACTTGATGATGCCCAAATCAACTATAAAACTACAGAGAAGGAACTGTTAGCCATAGTTTATGCATTTGATAAATTTAGAGCATACTTGGTAGGTCAAAAGGTAATTGTATATTCTGACCATGCTGCTCTAAATCACCTTTTAGGTAAAAAGGATGCTAAACATAGGCTACTAAGGTGGATTCTTATACTGTAAGAGTTTGATTGGGAAGTAAGGGACAAGAAAGGGAGTAAATTGTGGCGGACCATCTCTCTAAACTTGATCAAGAAGGTTTGAGGAAGCTTGATGAGGGAGTACGAATACATGAGACCTTCCAAGGTGAGCATTTGTTTAATGTTGTATTGCAAGAAATTCCATGGTATGCTGACATTACTAACTTTCTTATAAGTGCTATTCTTCCTTATGGTTTATATTATAGGCAAAGAAAGAAATTTTTGCATGATACTAAATTTTATTATTGGGAAGAACCTTTGCTTTATAAAAGATGTGCAGATGGGCTAATAAGGAGATGCATTCCTCAAGGTGAGATTCAAGATGTTTTGAAGCATTGTCATTCCTTAGATGTGGGTGGACACTATAGTGCAACAAAAAAAGTTTCTAAGGTATTACAATGTAGTTTTTGGTGGCCTACTTTATTCAAAGATGCTAGAGAATTTGTCCTTACGTATGATAGATGTCAAAGAATGGGTAATGTATCTAAGAGAAATGAGATGCCTTTAAATGACATTCTTGAGATAGAACTTTTTGATGTATGGGGTATGGACTTTATAGGTCCTTTACCTAGTTCTTTAGGCTATAAATACATCTTAGTTATGGTAGATTATGTGTCTAAATGGGTTGAAGCAATACCCACTATTACTAATGATGCTAAGGTAGTCAAGAAAATGCTTAAAAAAGTAATCTTCCCTAGGTTTGGCACTCTAAGAGCTTTGATAAGTGATGGAGGTTCCCATTTCTGTAATAATATCATAAAAAGTCTGCTTAAAAAGTATGGAGTTACTCATAAAATAGCTACTCCTTACCATCCACAAACAAGTGGATAAGTTGAGGTAAGCAATAAGGAAATTAAGTGGATTCTAGAGAAGACTATTTCTTCTTCTAGGAAAGATTGGGCATTAAAGCTAGATGATGCCTTATGGCCATATAGAACTACCTTTAAAACTCCCACTGGCGTTACCCCATATCAATTAGTCTATGGTAAATCTTGTCATTTGTCCGTTAAACTTGAACATAAAGCGTATTAGGCAACTAGGGCTTTGAACTTTGATATGGACAAAGTAGGTAAGAAAAGACTTTTGCAACTCAATGAACAAGAACTAAGGTTAAATGCATATGAGAATGCAAAGTTACATAAAGATCGTACTAAGTTATGGCATGATAAGAACATTCTCAGTAGGGATTTCCAAGAAGGTGAGCTTATTTTACTCTACAATTCAAAGTTAAGACTATTTCCTAGAAAACTAAAATCAAGATGGTCTGGATCTTCTAAAATTATTAAAGTTCATCCATATGGAACTATTGAGATTGCTAATGACAAAGGCAAATCTTTCAAGGTAAATGGCCATCGTCTTAAGCCTTACTTTATTGGTGCACCATTAGAACAATCAAGGTCAATAACCCTCTCTACTTAATAGTATGTTCATCTACTACATAGTAAGTTTATTTATTTTAAAGTTTTACGTTTGTTTATTTTGAATTTCATGTTTATTTAATATAATGTTTAAGTTTTGATGTTTAACATTGATTTTATTTTGATTTTATAACACATACACATGGTATATATATATAAAAAGGAAGAAAAGACGTAAATTTTTAAGATTGAGTCTATGCTGAGTCGTGCCCATAGGTGTCGACTCATGACAGAATGGATTTGTGCTGAGTCGTGCCCTATGGTGCCGACTTATTACAATTAACAGCATAGACCAACATTCGAATTTTTGAGTTTTTACACCAATTCTTTCTTTCTTTTCATTCCTAATTCAATTGCAATTTATTTTATTCTTATTTTTGGTCAAAAACTAACTTATTCAACACTCTTTTTCCAAAACAAATCAATGAAAAGTTGTATCTTTTTTAAAAAGAATCACACCTCTTCCCAAAATATATGACTTTTCACATCACACTGTTACACATCTATATAATCCTAAGCCTTACAACACCACTCCCCTACTCTTTCTTTTTAGATTTTGAAAACACAAAACCTAATATTTAATAATTCTTTCTTCTATTTAAACATCATCTTCTTCATTCATCATTCACACACTACAATGTATTCACTCATAGTTGCAGAATTTTTGTATTTTTCTTCTTTATTCTCTAACTACAAACAAGTATGGGCAAGTCCAAAGGATCAACTTCTTTAAGGCCTCAAGAAGAGGGCCAGAAGGAAGACCTTGCATTGATGTATGAGTCCTCCTTCCCCATTCACTCACATGAAGAAGGAGCCAAGTTCTCTACAATCAAACGTAGAGAAATTATATCTTGTAAGTATTTTCCTCCCTCTTTAATTCGTGATGTTGGCATGGAGGAAGTATTTAATCAAGTTCTTACTTCTTATGGTTTGAAAAAGCTTAAAAGTATGCAAGAGCATTCCTAGGGCAATCTTGTCTATGAGTTCTTTAGTACACTTGATATCAATGCTACAAATTCTCAAATTATGGAATTCAAGTTGCTTGGCCAACCTTAGCAATTAACTTACAATTTTATGCAAAAAGTTTTTAGTTTTAAGAGAAGTGGTGTTTGTGATATCACTGATGATTTTAATGTTAATGACTTTTGGACATTCTTAACTAATATAGAAACCCTTTTTGAACCTAAAAAGTGGAAAGTGATGTTCATCAAGGATTTGAAATTTTGGATGTTGCATAAAGTCATTACATGTGTTGTTTTTTGTAAAACTGAATCCAATCGAGTAATTGTTCAAGAGCTTTTTTTAATGTGGTGTGTTCATAAATCAAAGCAAGTGTGTTGGACATATTGGATTTTTAATCAACTCCTTATGTTTGTTACATATAAGGAACATCCATTAACACATGGTCATATTGTTACAAGCATTGCTAAGGGGTTTCATATCAATTGTTCAAACTTTCCTTATGTTGTTAAATACTCATTTTTCACAAAGCAAGCCTTCATAAGAGGCAAGGTTGTGGATACAGATTTTAAACATGTTGTAGCTTACACACGATCTTGTTGGAAGGGGTTACATCACCCTCTTTATAATTTGGATGAAGACTCTAATGATAAAGTTCCACCACCTAGAGCCCTACAACCACCAAGAGCCCGATCAACGTTTCAACTTGAATCACCACCATCATCCTCTACTCAAGGAGAAGCAAATGGCTCCACTCCTAGTGATCGCCAACTTTTGGAGGAGATCTTGGCAAACCAAAGGAGCATGCAACATCAACTTACCGACTTGGAGGCTAGGAACCAAAGGATGGAGCACACGTAATATAGTATGGACTATAAATTGCATAAGTTCTTTAGCTACTCCAGGTATGACATTCCTTCACCACCACCACCACTCGATGCTTAATGAGGTATGTTTTTCTTCCCTTCTCCATCATCTTTACTTTTCTTCACATTGGGGACAATGTGAATTTCAAGTATGGGGGAGGGATCGAATGTTGAAGTTTGAAGTTTGTTTTTATTTTGTTTTGATGTTTTATTTTTTTTTATTTTTCATTTTCTGCATTTTTAATATATTTTGCATGTTTGTTGTTTTGTTTAGTTTAGTATTTTACAATTTGCATCAAGAATTTTTGTCTTTTTACTTGAGTTTCTCTATGTTATTATATCTTGATTAGGCTTTCTCATTCTATTTTCTTTAAAAAAAAATTGATGATTATTTTTTATAATGCCTAATTGGTAAAATTCTTAAGTCTTTTTCAGTATTTGTTAAGTTTTTGTCTTTTTATCTCACTCTTATTACTTCTAAGGTTTCTAATTATCTAGTCAATTTTCTAGTTTTGCTTAATTGTCAAAATTGATATAAGTTAAGTCTTTGAATTTGCATGATTTAAGTTGCCTAAAGGAAATTATAGCCATAATACAAGTTATTCATTAGTCAATAATGGATGAAGATACTAAATGAACTATATTTGTTTGCTAAAATAAAAAGAAGAAGTTAAAAAAAAAAAAAACACTATGCATAATGAGTAAGTTGTGTGTGAATGAGTTTGCTCCTTAGTTGCATTCAATTCGAAAGATATGTATGGTGTGCCTATTGAATATGTATATTGAGTAAGTCATGTGTGAATGAGTTTACTCCTTAGTCACATTCAATTTGAAAGATGTACTTTATTTAACTATATGAATAAGAAAAAAAAGAATAAGCAAACTATGTGTCTAAAAATGCCATAAGACTTATTGCATTCTTGCGTGTGCTTACTCTTGTCCCAAAGAAGACTACTTGAATCTATTGAATTTTTTACTTAATGCATAGATATTTTGACTAGAAAAGCATGGTTAGGTCCTTGACTAAATAATTAATAACTTTGTTACCAATAAGGATGAGATAATTAGACAAAGCTCAAAGTTTATGCTATAAGACTTGTCATCATTTACCATTGTTGGGCACTAAGAACTATCATCAATGTACTAGCCATATACTCATTAAATAAACTTGAAGATTGCTTAATCAAGATTGTTTCATAGTTGTCTTGGAGAAACTAAGTAATTTCTTTGGCTTTTCCCTCTTTGTTCTTGCTTGAAGGCAAGCAAGGTTTAAGTATGGGGGAATTTGATATGATACAAATATGTATGTATATCTAAACTAATCAATTAATAGTTATTTTTTGTCTGTATACATGTATTTTATCTTTAAAGTGGTGCTTTTAATCTTGTTTTTAAGTATTCTTTAAGTAATCTAGGTAATTATCAAAGGTTCAAAGGTTCTATGCTTGAAAAGAAAGAAGTTTTGCAAAGATTGGCCAAGATAAGCCTGTGCTGACTCATGCCCATAGGTGCTGAGTCATGACAGAATGTCATGGTGCTGACTCGTGCCCTATGGTGCCGACTCGTGCCAAAATCATATGGTGTCGACTCACCCCTGCTTGTCTCGAGTGGTTATATTGCCTTTTCACCAAAACACTTCACAAAAGGCTCCTTTTTGCAATGGACATGACTTGGGACACCTAGAAACCTATAAATAAGAGTGTTTTATAGAATTTTGGATATGTGATGTTAATATCATTCATATATTAAGTTAGTAATTGAGAGTGTAATTCAAGTGTTCAAAGTTAGAACAAGATTGAAGAGTTACCAAGGCATTCAAGCAAGCATTCAAGGACACTTCTTCAAAGTAATTTTCTGGAGCAAGGATTGAAGAAAACATCATCAAAGTTTCCTTTCCCTTGTCTCTTTATCTTTGTTCCTTGATGTTCATCTTATCTTCTTGTCTAAACTTTGTCATTTACACTATGAATATGCACTAGTTTGGTTTCTTTAAATTGCAATAAAGTATTGGTTTTAATCATTTTATTTCTTATACGCTTTGCATGATTTAGTTTTAATTGTGTGCTTAATTAATGTTGTATGTACTTGATCACCATGCATAACATGTTAGTCAAATTATTCACAAAGAGAGTTGGGATAAATTGATGGAAAAATAATTGAAATTACTTAGAGAATAAGATAAGCACTTAGAGACAAGCAAATCCACTCTAAGAGGAATTATAGTATTGACATGAATATTTATGGTTCTGTTCTATCTCTATGATGACATGAGAATGCTTATAGACTATAGATCAAACACTTCTAATTGACAATGAGAGTTGCTTTTAGGAATTATAGACCATACTCTCAATCATTGCATGCATGTAACACATCTTATTAAAATCAATTCTGACTTGTAATTCAATATAATCAACATCCTTTAATCATAATATTAGATAGTATAGTAGCATATAGTTAGAATTAAATCTCTTATTTAATATCTTTGCCTATCCATCCTAGTAACTATCTAATTAATACAAAATTCTCAAATTCCCCAAAGTTCGACACCTTAATCATCCTATACTAATCCTTTTGGATTTGGGTCACCCATAGTAGGTCTAACAGAATGGAATCGCTCTAGCCTACAAGATCATGAATCAGGATTATTTCTGGCTTACTATGAGTCAAGATTGTGTAAGATATGTACAAAAGTGCTGTAAATGCCAAATTTATGCCAAACTCCATAAACAGCCTCGTGTACCTCTATCCACTATCACAACACCTTGGCTGTTTGCAACATGGGGCCGGGATGTCATTGGCAAGATAAGCCCAAAGTCTTCCGGCAGGCATGAATTCATCTTGGTAGCCATTGATTATTTCTCCAAGTGGGTTAAAGCTAACCCTACCAAATATTAGATTCTAAATGAGTGGCTCAGTTCATCCGTACTAACATCCTTTGTATGTATGGAGTTCCTTTTGAGATCATCACTGATAATGGATCTCACTTCCTAAAGGAGGTCACTCAGCTATTGAAAAAGAAAAGATCCAAAACCATAAATCTTCCCCATACAGACCTCAAACAAATGGCGTAGTTGAAACCGCAAATAAGACTCTCAAGAATATACTGCAAAAGATGACTAACAACCATAAGGATTGTCATCTACATTTACCATATGCCTTATGGGGTTACAAGACAATAGTACATACTATTACTAGTGCTACACCTTACTTTTTGGTATATGGGATGGAAGCTATCTTACCAATCGAGGTAGAAGTCAAATCAGCCTCATTATGAGGGAGAGTTAGTTGGATGAGGTAGAATGGGCAAAAGGCTACCATGACCAACTCCTTGCCATTGATGAAAAGAGAATGGATGCCTTATACCATACTCAAGGCTATCAATAAAAATTGGCTAGGCATTTTGACAAGAAAGTCAGCGACAAAGGACTATGAAAAGGTCACCTTGTCTTGAAAGAAATAAGGGCACCTATTCAAGATCCAAGGAGAAAATTTAGACCTAATTGGAGTGGCCCATTTGTAATCAAAAAGATCCTATATGGCAGAGCAGCAATATTGATGGACTTAGACAGCATAGAATTTGCCAGCCCATCCAATCTAGAATCAACTCAAAAGATACTTTGCATAAGCATCCTTGTAATTCATGCATAACATTTGCAATCCATGTAAAATCATGCACAACATTCACATTTTCTCAAAAAAAAAAAAAAAGAACTATGTGGGCTTGATTGTCCATAAAGAGGAAAAAAAGAATAAAAGTTGATATATTGTTGTAAGGAGATATGTAGGCAACCCATGCGGGTTCGGTCCAAATCATCAATAAAATCTCATTTATTTTTTACACTCATTTGGCTCTTAAAGTGTGTTATAAAAAAATAATAATGAAGCTCGCTAGGTTGAAAATCTGAAAAGGCGGCTTAGGCAAAAATTAGAGCAACAAAAGCAAAATATTAAATAAAAAATGATGTCTTATTTATCTTATTTAATTTTTGGAACATGAAAAAGAATAATGGCATGATCAAATCAGTTTCCTAAACTAAACAAAAAATAACCCAACAATCATAATTCTTCCTCCTCTATCTCCTCAAGTATGGTAGCCCTCCTAGCCTTGTTTGATTTCCATAAGTTGGCTATCCACCAGTCAATAAAATGCAAGGATTTGCTGCCTTGGTGAGCAGGATGAATAGCATGAAAGCCTCTTACCCATCCATTTCTGACAGCTCAAGCGACAGTCTCAATAATTAAAACATATTCAAATAGGGCACCATCTGGGGGCACACCCTGCCTATGGCCCATCTAATGCATGACTCTAGTAGCCTGATAAAAGGTCACCATCCTTAATCCCAAAAGATAGACCATCTTGTAGCCAAAACTCATGGTCATAAATATGTTCATCTTGTACCATTCACATCTCTATAGTAGTTCATCAAAATCCAGCTCCATTAACCATTTAGTCCATTCTTTCTCTGAGTTCCTTTTGATCATAATGGTTCGGGTTCTGTACTAGGAAGTAGAATAATCATCCTTTATGGGAGGTCCCATTACTCGGAGATGGTCTCTTAGCCAAATTTGAAAGTGCAAAAAAATAATAAGCATAAGAGAACATGAAAAATAGTTAAAATGAAATTCAGAAGCTAGAATTGAACCTGAAGAATGATAGGACTGATAGTCCATGGCCCATCTGAAGCGCAAGACCTATCCAAGCTTATAATGGTCTTAAACTAACACTATAGCAGCAATAGATCTCCCATCCTCCATTTGTGGAATCAGCTCAGTCACTCTAGCATCCCCCCAGCCAGTAGGGCTTACAAAAATGTATCCTATAGTTAGATAGAAGGATAAAACTAGCATCCTCAAATGAAACCACCCATCATCCTCAAAATCCTTAGGAATATGGAATTCTACAATCACAGCAGTCAAATTTAACCAATCATCCACTACCATGGGACTAGCAGCTGTGAGGCCTCGCTCAAGCACCCAGTCCAATCTACTAAAGGGGAATTGAAAATGCCCATTTAGGAGAAACATCATGATTGGAACCCACTATGAGTTTAGAAAAATTGTATTTTGTAAGTTGTAATTTGCAAAAGGAATCGCCACTTCAATTTTTTTTTATTTTAGTTGGGAAAATTAAAGGAAAAACCCTATTTGAGTGACTCCAAAATTATACCATTTATCCCAAGGAAAAGCATTAGTCCTCGAATGACTAAAAAGGGCTCAGGGACTAGGTTTTGGTTAAAATAATACAAAAAGGTTAGTTTGGCTTAAATACAAAATAGCTTTTTAAAAAAAAAAAAGAAGTTTTTATGTATGCATGAATAGATATAATATGATGCATGAAATAATATTTCTTGTGAAATGCATGGCAATATGAAATAATGATAATTACAAAATGCAAAAAAAAAAAAACAAAAGATAAGGGAGAAACTACTTAAAACTATTACAAGTCAAAATATCAAAACCAGGGGATCTTTCCTCTAGCCCTTATGGATTCTAGAAAAATCACACATTCTCCAAACATAATCTAAGTAACTAAAATACGAAAAAGAGTATTAAAACAATTATAATACAAAAAAGAATTAAAATTTTGATTTTATTTAAGAAAAGTCATTTCAATCCTAAACTATGTGAGAAGGTGATAGAGAGAAGAAGTTGTTAATTTTAGCATAGTTGAATGCCTTATAAATGGCAAGCCTACGTATCCCTTTGAATAGGAATCAAACCCCACGCAGTTCTTCCTTCTTGCGGAGGAGGGGTTTTTTAAGTCATTGTCTTTGTTATTATATTTTGATTGATTTTAAGGGCTTAGGGAATTTGTTAATTAGGTCAGATTTTAATTAACAAAAATTAGATCTTTTCATATTTAGATCTTGAAATTGAAATTGAAAAAGGAAAAGGAAGGAACTTTTACCTTTGGCTTATGTCGGCAAGAAACGTAGGGAATGAGCTTGGCACCAGATCTAAGTTCCACTTTGGCCTCGAGATATCACAAACACTCCTTTTGGAAGAAGGACTCTTAATAGTGTGAACTTTTTTTGGAAAGACTTGGATAACACCTTTGCTTGGTTACCACATATTTCCTTTTAAAGAAATAACTTAAGTTGCACCTTTTCTTGATTAGGAACCTTAGAGATACGGTTTTAGGCGATTAGAAGGCTTATGAATGGGGTTTTGGGATGATTTGGAAGCTTATGAGTAAGGTTTAAGGTGATTAGGAAATTTATGAATAAGGTTTAGGGTGATGGAAGAAGTTTTGGAATGAGACTTTAGAGATTTGGAGGTTTAGAAAGAGGGATTTTGATGATTGGAAAGGTTAGGAATAGGGTTTTGAGAGCTTTAGGAAGAGTATAGAAGCATATAATTATGTGTTTGTTGTTATGTGGTACAAGTTATTTATAGGAGGAGTTTGGGGGCTTAAAAAGGTGAATTTTCAGTGTGGGAAGCAGGAAAAATGCATTGTGGTAACTCCTTCTGGGCTGTGGTAACTGCAGAGCCCTTTGCGGTTACTGCAGGGCCAGCTATGGTAGCCAATTGGCTACCACAGGGACCTATGCAATAACGGCAGAGGCAGTTGCAATAACTGCAGCTGGCTGTAAGTTACCGCAGCGGGCCTGCAGGCTGTCGCAATTCATTTTTCAGCCGTTCTCATTTGTTTTTGATCCAATTTGAGCCCAGTTTGATTATATGGGTTCATAATCGAGTGCTAATCATCTGAAGGTGCAAGTTTTGAGAAATTTTTTTCAATGAGGTGCTGCTCCCTTGACCCCTACCCGCTAACTATGTAACAACCCACACCCACCTTAGGAATTTTCGCGATAAAATTGCTCGAATTAGAATCTATAAGGTTAAGTGTGTGCTTGTGTGAATGTGTGTGATCTAAGTGATTGATGATTATCTGGCATATTAAATTAATTTTAATATGCATAATATGTGTTACTATTGTGAAATAAATGATTTACATGAAATGCATTTGCATAAAAGAAATTCTTTTAAATAAAATGAATTTTCATGCATAAAACAATTTTTAAGCATAAAATAATTTTATGGGTATTTTTAAAATAATTTTCAATAAATATTTTTGAGGAAAATACTCCAGAATTAAAAAGAAAAATATTATTTTCATTTCTAAACCACTTCAGCCGAAATTTTAAAGGAAAAGACCCAATACCCAAAAGCCCACTACACAAAAATGCTCCTAACCTATTTCAGTAAGGGTAATAGTGGAAATTCCACTCCAACCCTAATATATATTCAAATTTTTTGCCAGCAAGGGTTTTCCAGTAGCCACTCCCTCATTCTTTCTATATTCTAGCAGAAAAACCTCTCAAAATAATTCTCTCTACCGAAATATCAAAAACACTTTACCGTTTCGCGATTTCGTGACCGTAATCGTAATCGTAAGTTTTTAATCTCGTTCAATTTCTAAACTGTTTTCTATGAAATAAATTATGGGAAAATTATTTTGAATTGTTTGATTACTGATTTCTACAGATTCAATTCTGTTTGAGTGAATTTTTGGGAAAGAAAATTTATTTTCTACCGAAAACATGATTCTTTCCGCAAGATTTCTCGAAAGGTGAATTCTATAACTTAAAATCACAATTTTATTGCATAGACATCATAAGGGGGGGCAATTTGTGTTTATTTGCATTCTAAACTGATTTTTGATTTGTTTTGATGAAAAATATTGCATGAAATAATATTTCTGTATATTTCTGTGATGACCGAAAAGTTTTGAAAAACAAACGAATTCAAGGTTTTCGTGTTAGGATTTGGAAATTGGAAAATTCTATTCTTTCATGAATACATGGCTGCCAATTTGTGTGAATTGATGTTCTAATATGATATTTTTTTTTGTTTAGATGAAAAATAATGACTTGAATCATGTGTCTGTTTATCGCTGAATAAACGAAATGCGCGGAAAACGCGGAAACTCATGATTTTTCACCTAAGCCTTTGAACTTGGAATTTTTTTGTATAAACCTTACCTATGGCTACTGATTTGTGAGATAATGTATTCTAAACTAATATTTTTAATGATTGAATTAAAAATAATGGTTTAAACAACCTGTTTGCATATTTCTGAAATGACCGAAAAATACCAAAAATAAGAAAACTCATGTTTTGTGCACTATAATGCAAAAGATTGAATTTTTATATATCAATGGCACCAATAGTGGCCGATTCTTATGGATTTGAGTTCTAAAATGATTTTTGTTATGTTTACATGAAAAATCTTGGTTTAAACCATGTTTTTGCATATTTCTGAAATAGACAGAAAACACGAAAAGAAGAAGAATTTGGTTTTCACCTTAAAGATGCATTCGGCCTACATGAACCATTGTGTCCAAGTGTTTATAAATTTAATGTGATATGTCTTGATGATTGTTGACATGTATTTATGTATAGTAGATGATGAAAATTGCATGTGAATTGAAGGTATAATCCTAGATAAGCTTAAATGTGTTTTGGTATACTTAAGGTATACTTAAGGTATCTTGATATCATATTGTGGTTAGAATGCAAATGTGATTGAGGAATTTGGAACTAGATGTCATGATGACTTGATGATGAATATATGGTTATGAGTTAATGAAGTGAAAGGGATCATAAGAGTTAAGCATGATGTTTGAAGGATTAATTGTCAAGTTGACATGTATGGAAGTGTGAAGTGAACTAAGATAATTGATAAGTGAATTGATATTGAGGTAATGATAATGTGATGACCTTAAAAAGATATTGATATGATTGCAATGTGTTTTCATGTGAGCCTATAAGGCCTAAGTATGCAAGACTTTTAAGTCAACGTGATATGTGCAAGTGATGAGTACACCTATGAGTGAACTCTAATGTGTATGCTATATGTGTATGGGTAGTTATGAGATAGGAACATCATGAGTAAATAAATACTAAGTATTAAATCAAATATTATGTTAGAGTTTGAGGAGCCTTAGAAGTGCAAAGAGGACTACAAGTACTAGGAGCAAAGGAACCCCAAGGTGAGTAAACGCAATGTTTTTGGTACAAATGTGGACAACAATCATGTTGTGCTTTAAGAATGTGATATATTGATATGTGAACCCTTGTGATCTTTGAAACCCAAGTTCTTTCCATTTTTATTTTATTATATGATTTCTTTGTCAAGCTTGGGTTGCCAAGGGACATTTGGTCCAAAACTAATTTGTTATCCAATGAGAATTTTTTTGTGAACGATACCCTAACTTGTATTCTTTCTGGAACTACACTTTCATTGTATTATTGTTGAAAGCCAAACTACTATTGATATTGAAATACATGTTATTGTTGCTATGTGATATTATTAATTGTGTTTTACCAATAGCTCTAGCTATGGTACCTTTACCCTCTATGCAGAATCCCCGTGCCGATGCGGGTAATCATCGGAACCTGTGCACATGGTCTTAACCCGATGGATAGGGGTAGTGTATCCACCTCAGCTAGAAGGGGCGGTTCTAGCTATGGAGCCTTATCAGTTTCACACTTTATAAGTGATGGGAGTTGGAATTTGGCAAAGGCCACCTCTCCTCGATGTGTTAGAGTGGATTGAGCAGTGTCTCCACTCTATAAGTGTTATAAGTGTGATTTCTGCAAACTTGCTAAATTGAACCTTGCTAAATTGCAACCTGATTCATGAGTTATAAACCATGAACTATGTGTATAAGTTATGTGTTTCCTTTCAAAGGAATATGTGAAAAGGTATGAGCCCTTTTTGTTTACTCATTGAGATCATCTATCTCACCCCTTTTCCTTATGTGGTTCCAGGTGACCAAATGCGAGGAGGCAAGGTGATGGCTCAAGCATCCTACTTCACTTGGGGAATTTCTTGTCCGAGTTATCAATAATACTATGTTATGAAGTCTTGTCTTTAGATGCTCCGGGAATGTTAATTGATACTTATAGAGATTTATATTACTTTCCTTATGGAATTTTTATGGAACAATTTATTTAAGTCTTCCACAAATTATGGTATTTATCTAAATTTTTTTACATGAGTTAATGTAAGAGGTTTGGTAAGATCCTAAGCATGATTGTTATATGTTAATGGGTTCTACGGGCGTGGGTGACCTTATGTCTCCCCATGTTTTAGGACCGTCGTATCTCATAAGGTTGGGATGTGACAAACCGGCTAACGGGACTGCTGTATGCATAGCGCACAAATCTTAGCAAGTGTTAAGCTGCATTCGGATCCTAAAGGTGCAAATTTGAGGGTTCATAGCTGCCCCCTCATCAGGATTAGCTTCGAGCAAAAGGCGATTTTGATGACAGTGAACCCTAGAATGGTGGATGGTAAGATGAACTAAATGGATGCCTAAGTCAACGTCTAGACATGTTTGGGTGAAAATGGTTAATTTTTAACAAAGTGGTAAAAAAAGCGGAACCACAGGGATGCCTAGATGATCTAAACATTTATGGGTGAAATGATCCTAAGGCTATCCTAAGATGGTTTGATTAAAAGGGATACCTAATTTAGATTTAAGGTATGAATCCTAAGGCTATCCTAGGATGGGCCTGATCAAAAGGGATACCTAATTCAGATTTAAGATATAGATCCTAAGGCTATCCTAGGATGGTCTAATCAAAAGGGATACCTAATTCAGATTTAAGGTATGAATCCTAAGACTATCCTAGGATGGGTTTGATCAAAAGGGAATACCTAATTCGAATTTAAGGTATGAATCCTAAAGCTATCCTAGGATGGGTTTGATAAAGGGGATACCTAATTCAGATTTAAGGTATCAATCCTAAGGCTATCTTAGCATGGGTCTAATAAAAGGGGATACCTAATTTAAATTTAAGGTATGAATCCTAAGGCTATCTTAGGATGGTTCTAATAAAGGGGGATACTTAATTCATATTTAAGGTATAAATACTAAGGCTACCTTAGGATGGTATAATTAAAAGGTATACCTAATTCAGATTTAAGGTATGGATCCTAAGGCTATCCTAGGATGAGTCCGATTAAAAGAGATATCTAATTCAGATTTAAGGTATGAATCCTAAGGCTATCCTAGGATAAGTCCAATTAAAAGACATACCTAATTCAGATTTAAGATATCAATCCTAAGGCTATCTTAGGATGGGTCTGATTAAATGAGATACCTAATTCAGATTCAAGGTATGGATCCTAAGGCTATCTTAAGATGGTTTGATTAAAAGGGATACCTAATGTAAATTCAAGGTATGGATCCTAAGGCTATCCTAGGATGGTTTGATTAAAAGGGATACCTAATTCAGATTTAAGGTATGGATCTTAAGGCTATCCTAGGTTGAGTCTGATTAAAAAAGATACCTAATTTAGATTTAAGGTATGAATCCTAAGGCTATCCTAGGATGGTTTGATTAAAAGGGATACCTAATGTAGATTTAAGATATGAATCATAAGGTTGTCTTTTCTAGTAGGAGCTAAAAAATGATATTCTTGTCTGGTAGGAATGCTAACGACCCTATCTGGTAGGAGAGAGATGATCCATTTTGATTCGAAAGTCTGACTTACAACTTGTTCTATTGTGAAATGCATCTAACTATGCAATGATTAGATACCTGTGAAGGGTTAGTTTGGTATAAGAGTATTGAGTTTCTGGGAGAAAGATGCCCCACTTTGAAAGGTAAATATTTAGAAGGAAGGTGCCCCCACTTTAGGATGATAAAGGAAAGGAGTTTGTTTTTTTGGCTGATTGGCTAGCTTAGAGGTGAAATGGGCATGTCAGGTATGAGGCTAGTTGGTCAATGGCTATTATTTTGGCCTAGGAAGAAGTCACTTTGGGAAGTTAAACCAAGCATGGCTAGAAGAGGTCAGGCAGGGTTTAGGTGTGTTCGATTTACAATAATATTTGGCTTAAGGCTGAATTGGAAAGCTTGATAATGTTTAGGTCAAGTCCCTTAAGACGATAAGGTTTAGGTTAAGTGTAGTTTTAGGGAAGGTCAGGTCTGGCAATTGGCTTGGTCAGTTATGGCCTTTTGGTTTTGGGTTTAGAGGAGATTTGTTTAGAAGGCTAAGTTAGATTTGGCTAGGTTTATTTGGAAACTCAGTCTGGTTTGGCTTTGTAAAAGATCATATTAGATGCTTGGTCAAGTTATAGCTTTCTGGTGAGTTCATTTGGAAGGTTTAGCCAGAGAGATCAGGTTAGGATGCTAGACCTAGGAGGCTAATCTTCGCTTAGAGGAAAAGGTCAAGCTAGGCAATCAATTTGGAAGGTTTAGTTAGATTTTGCCTTAGAGGAGATCATGGGTTTCATAAATGAAGGCCTTTTGGGAGTGAGCTTCATGGTGAAGGATTTTTGGGAGTGAGCTTTATGGTGAAAGCTTCTTGGCGAAAGCTTCTTGGTTTGGATTTCATGGTGAAAGCTTCTTAGTTTAGGCTTCATGGTAAAGGCTTCTAGATTTAGGCTTCATGGCGAAGGCTTCTAAATTTGGGCTTCATGGCGAAAGCTTCTAGATTTAGGCTTCATGGTGAAGGCTTTTGGTTTTAGGCTTTATGGCGAAGGCTTCTAAATTTGAGCTTCAAGGTGAAGGCTTTTAGGTGGTGAGGATAGTTTTCTATGAGGGTGCTTTAGATGGCTGGCTTTGGGCTCAGGTATGGTGCTATAGGTTTTGGTCATAAGGATACCATAGGCTCATGAATAAAAGTTTGCCCTTTGACATGGTTGCATCAGAATAGTTTGCAGACTTTAAGAGGCTTTGATTCTTAAGGATTATGTGTTTTGCTAAAGATCATGAGATTTTTGCCAAAGAGGCATGAGATGGGCCTTGACTGGTTCGAGTCCTTATTAATCAACTTGAGGATGACAGGCTTTAGGAGATATGCCTCAACTTCTGGTTTTGCCAAGGAAACTGAATTCAAAGATGATGAGTTTTGAGAGATTTGGGATTTTTGGTTTTGCCCGTGATGAGATTTTACCAAAAAAAGGGTGGTACATGACTTGAGCTTGAAATGGTGTTATGATTTGCAAATGAGGCTTGGGATGGAAAAGTTCGAGAATGGTTTGAAGGTAAGCTGAAACTTCTAAAAAGAATCATGGAGGTTGTATAGTTTTGCTTTTTGTAGCATAAATCATAGGAAAGATCGAGTCAAGCTTTTTTGGTTGTTTGAGATTGAAGATACTTTTGGAGTGACACTTAATTGGTTTGACTTGATGACACACTGACTGCACTAGCTAAAATATAGAGCCCTTAGGAATGGTTAAAGGGCTAGTGGAGGAAGACAACTTAGGGATTATGATTCCAAATGAGAGATAGGGATGTGATGGACTAGAGATATGTATTAACTCTTTGAACTAAGTGATGGGATGGACTGACAACAAATGATGACATTCTGGGAAGACATGGCCCCATTTAAGATAAGGGCATAAAAGACAGCATAATTTTAAAGAATAAGCCTTTGACGAGGAAAGATGACTTTGGAGACATGAGACCAGACAGATTGATAATTTAACAACTTTGGACATGAGGGAAGGTGACTTAGATGAGCTTTTTCTCTTTCTCTCTCTCTCTCTTTTTATCTCTAACTTTTGTCTAAGCTGCCCTTTCAGATTTTCAACTTAACAAGCTTGGATTAATGAAATTTGGGAGAAGGCATGCCCCTATGATTTGCTATTTTTCTTCATGTCGAGAGGCTTTGATCTTGAGTTCTGGGTTTGGCAGAGGTCTTCTTTGAACTTGTCGCCCCTTGTTTGAGGTGCATCATTTGATTACCCAATTATGCAATAGGTAATTAAATTTACTTGCTCCTTGTGCTTCAACTATTTGATGAGAGGTCCTTCTTTGTTTAGGAACTTGTGAAGCATTTATTGATTTGAGAGAATGAGGACACCCCACATTTTGATTCTGGTGGATTTAATCTTTACCCCCTTTTTTCTTCATTTTCTTTTCTTTTCTTTTCTTTTCTTTTCTTTTCTTTTCTTCTTCTTTTTTTTTTTTTAAGCTCACCCGCATCAGACTCAATTAAGGAAGATAAGGAAGTTAATGCATAAATAATGAAAAAAAAAAAACATAAATGCATTACTATAAAGGAAACTTTATTATAAAATAACAAAAAAGGGACTAATATAGTTAACAAAATAAAATGACAGACTTAGACTTAAATTTAGACTCAGACTTTTAGGCCTAGGCTCAAACTCAAACTTAGATTTGGAATTCAACCTCAAACAGGTCAAATGAGCTAGGCTTGAACTCCTCCATGTTATGCTACTTAGGGTTGAATTAAGGCCTTGGGTCTTCTTTAGAGGGATGATATCTCCACTATCAATCAGACTTTAGATTTTAGGTTTCAAAGACTTACATGCATTGGTTTGGTGCCCCACTCCTTTATGATATTCACAATACTCATTGGGGTGGTAGCTCTTTGGTAAAGGATTAGGAGGGACTCTTGGTTTTGAGGGTTTTACCATTATTGCCTTCAAAGCCTTCTTATAAACTGTTGCTAATGGAACTCCCAAATCTGTGAAAGCCCTTCTTTGAGATTTTAAGGGTCGCCTGCTAGTCCTGCTAGCTACCTCTATACTCTCTCTCTCTCGACATCAATAAGGGGAGCATAGGTGTCCTTATCCTTCCATTCAGTAGAGGCAAGGGGAGTGGAGGTATTGCTCTTCTTGCACCCTTTTTCCATTATGAGGGTTTGCTCTAGTGCATCAATTTTAAGGTTTAAAGGTTTTCCTTGCTTTGAAAAGAATTCAAAAAAGAGGCAAGGTTAGTGTCTAAGATTGATGGCATGGCTGAGGCTAAAATGGCATTGGTGTTTGAGATTGAGGATGTAAAATTATGGGTCATGTTAATGGTAGGTGCAGCATTGATGGGCTTAGCTTGGTTCAACATTCCTCTCACTTCATCGATGATAAGTCAGCGTTGGAAACTCAAAGCATTAGTGAAAGCAGAAGTAAGATGGATTAGGGCATTATTGAAACTGGATTGTTGGGTAGCTAAAGACTGATTGAAATTGGCTTGTTAAGCATCTAGGGTAGAGATGGGAATAGCTTGAAGGTTCTCTTCTTGCCTCTTGAGTAGGTTGGTTAGAGCTTCCATGTCAGTTAAACTTGCTATTAGTACCTTTAAAACCAAGTCAAAGGATAAGGAAAGTGCTTGGAAAAGAAGCAATGAGATAGGCATGCACACTTTGAGGAAAAAGTCTCTCATTAATGTTGTAAGCTGACTGCAATTGGGCTTTTGACGATTTCCTAATGTTGCACAGGTCAAGGTCTCAGGCTTAAGGTATCAGGTTGAACTAAAGGTATTGGACCTAAGATAGTGTATTGAGCCAAAGGTATTGGGCCTAAGGTATTGTGTTGGGGCCAAAGGTATTGTGCTTAAGGTAGTGTGTTGGGCTGAAGGTATTAGGTTTAGGGTATTGCAATGGGCCAAGGGTATTGAGCTTAAAGTAGCATGTTAGGCCAATGGTAGTGTGTTAAGCCAAAGGTATTGGGCTTAGGGTAGGCTTATAGGCATTTATTAATCTAGGGGTAATGGATTGGTTTTGAAAGTAATGGGCCAAGGATGTTGGGCTTATAGACGATAGTGTCTTATGGCTAGGTTTGGCAAGGTATGAGTAAACAAAGGAGGGTAAAGGTGTGTGATGTTAGCTAGGTAGGTATTCAGCTAGGGGAGCTTGGTCAGATTTTAGCTTTGGATGGCTAGGTCAGATTTTAACTTTGAGTGCTAGGTCGAACTTTAGCTTTTGAGTAGTTAGGTCAAATTTTAGCTTTTAAGTAGTTAGGTCGGATTTTAGCTTTTGAGTAGGTAGGTCGAATTTTAGCTTTTGAGTAGCTAGGTTGGATTTTAGTTTTTAAAGAACCAAAATTTAGTTAGGAAGGCTAGGTTAGAGTTTAGTTTTAAGTAATTGGATTTGCAATTTATGGATGGTTTAGTATGGGTTTTAAGGATGTTGGGACCATGGGTTTTGCGATTGCGTTATGGATGTACCATGGATTTGGAGGTTGGGTAGACCATGGGTTTGGTGAAAGTTGGACAATGGTGGACTGGTCCATGGGCTTAAATAGAAGCATGGGTTTGGATAGTAATGTAAAAGATGAAACCAAGTCAACATTTAGTTTAGGTAATGATTAAGGATAAGAGTGAAGCTAGGTTAGTGTTTAGCTTTGGTAAGGATTATTGAGGATAAAGCTAGATCAGTGTTTAGCTTGGGTAAGAATTATGAAAGATGAAAGCTAGAATAAAGCTAAGTCAGTGTTTAGCTTAGACATGGATTGTGGATTTGGATGGGGGTACCATATATGGGTTTATTTTTACCATGAGTTTAACATAGGTTTGGGTAGGACCGGACTATGAGTTTACGTAAACCATGAGTTTTGGATTTTGAACATGAGTTTAGGTGGACTATAGATTTTAGGTTTTGACCATAGGTTTAGGTGGACCATAGATTTTGGGTTTTGACCATGGGTTTAGGTAGACCGTAGGTTTTGGGTTTTGACCATGGGTTTAGGTGGACCATGAGTTCTAGGTTTTGACCATGGATTTAGGTGGACCATAGGTTTTGGGTTTTGACCATGGGTTTTAGGTGTAAAGATGTTTGGATAGGTTTTAGACTCTTCACAAGGTTCAATCTATACATGCATGCATGAATAAATGACTGAAAAAGGTTTCATTAAATACCAAGTTTAGTATTATGATTCATACAATCCTAAAGGAATGAAGGTTCTATGAGTCATTATATGAAAGGGTAAGGGCTGTTTGAAAGGAACCCATCACACTAGAGATGCGATATACCTAACCACATGTCAGTCAAAGAGCCTCACGTGGGTCCAACGGTATGTGCATACTCATTACACCTCTAAAAGGATTAGAAGATACGTTGTGAGCTAGATGATTTCACTATCGGCAAACAGACCTAAGGAAGGTTGCCCACTCGATGTTACTTTCTATCCTTTGTTTTCCTAAGAAACTAATGTTTTAGACAAGGAGCCCAATGTAGTGATGCATGAAAAAGCATTTTGTAATAAAAGCCAAACTTTTGTTTTACCAAGAGTAGTCCACTTTATCCTTTATTTAAAAAAATATTTTGAAGTCTCCAGTGGAGTCACCAGCTGTGAGGCCTCGCTCGAGCACCCAGTCCGATCCGCTAAAGGGGAATCGAAAATGCCCATTTGGGAGAAACATCATGATTGGAACCCACTATGAGTTCAACAAAATTGTATTTTGTAAGTTGTGATTTGCAAAAGGAGTCGCCACTTCAATTTTGTTTATTTTAGTTAGGAAAATTAAAGAAAACATCCAATTTGAGTGACTCCAAAATTATAACATTTATTCCAAGGAAAAGCACTAGTCCTCGAATGACCAAAGAGGGCTTGGAGACTAGGTTTTAGTTAAAACAATACAAAAAGGTTAGTTTGGCTTAAATACAAAATAGCTTTTCAAAAAAAAAAAAGTTTTTATGTATGCATGAATAGACATAATATGATGCATGAAACAATATTACTCGTGAAATACATGGCAATATGAAATAATGACAATTACAAAATGCAAAAAAAAAAAAAAAAAAAAGATAAGGGAGAAACTACTTAAAACTATTACAAGTCCAAATATCAAAACTAAGGGATCTTTCCTCTAGTCTTTATGGATTCTAAGAAAAGCACACATTCCCCAAATATAATCTAAGTAACTAAAATATGAAAAAGAGTATTAAAACAATTATAATAAAAAAAAAAGAATTAAAATTTTGATTTTATTTAAGAAAAGTAATTTCAATCCTAAACTATGTGAAGAAGGTGATAGAGAGAAGAAATTGTTAATTTTAGTGGAGTTGAATGTCTTAGAGATGGCAAGCCTGCGTATCCCTTTGAATGGGAATCAAACCCCACTCAGTTCTTCCTTCTTGCGGAGGAGGGGTTTTTTAAGTCATTGTCTTTGTTATCATGTTTTGATTGATTTTAAGGGCTTAGGGGATTTGTTAATTAGGTCAGATTTTAATTAACAAAAATTAGATCTTTTCAGATTTAGATCTTGAAATTGAAATTGAAAAGGGAAAAGGAAGGAACTTTTACCTTTGGCTTATGTTAATGAGGAACGTAGGAAGTGAGCTTGGCACCAGATCTAAGTTCCACCTTGGCCTCGAGATATCACGAGCACTCCTTTTGGAAAAAGGACTCTTAAATAGTGAACTCTTTTTGGAAAGACTTGGATAACACCTTTGCTTGATTACCACGAATTTCCTTTGAAAGAAATAACTTAAGTTGCACCTTTTCTTGATTAGGAAGCTTAGAGATAGGGTTTTAGATGATTAGGATGCTTATAAATGGGATTTTGGGATTATTTGGAAGCTTATTAGTAAGGTTTGAGGTGATTAGGAAATTTATGAATAAGGTTTGGGGTGATGGAAGAAGTTTTGGAATGAGACGTTAGAGATTGGAAGGTTTAGAAAGAGGGTTTTGATGATTAGAAAGGATAGGAATAGGGTTTTGAGAGCTTTAGGGAGAGTATAGAAGCATATAATTGTGTGTTTGTTGTTATAAGGTACAAGGTATTTATAGGAGGAGTTTAGGGGCTTAAAAAGGTGAATTTTCAGTGTGGGAAGTAGGAAAAAAGCACTGCGGTAACTCCTTTTGGGCTGCGGTAATCGCAGAGCCCTTTGCGGCTACTGCAGGGTCGACTGCGGTAGCCAATTGGCTACTGCAGGGACCTCTACGATAACTGCAGCCCTTTGTGGTTTTAGCTTGTTCTCATCCGTTTTTTATCCGATTTGAGCCCAGTTTGATTTTATGGGTTCATAATCAAGTGCTAATCGTCTGAAGGTGCAAGTTTCAAGAACTTTTTTTCAACGAGGCATTGCCCCCTTGAACCCTACCCGCTAATTGGCTAGCGAGACCACCGTATGCATAATGCACAAATCTTAACAAGTGTCAAGCTGCGGTCAGATCCTAAGGGTGCAAATTTGAAGGTTCACAGTAGTTTCCATACTCAAATCAAGAAGTCCCCTGAAAGAGATAAAATATCCTACTTTCTTAATAGGAGTAGCCAACATGGCCTCTGGATCAGATCCAAGAAATATAAAAAATTCCTTGAATGTAGGACATATCTCCTCCATAGATGCCCCAAATCTGAAGACATAGGCCACTGAATCCCAAAAGTGCATGCATGCACGTAGAAAATCATAGTCAATTTTTATGCCCCTGAGAGTAGGCATAGCACTTACCTCATACTTTCCTAGGTTAATTCTCTCCACTTTTGTAAGGTTTTTACACCATAGAAACAATGCACGGCTGAAATAGGGCTCTATCATAGGAATAAAAATAATAAAAATATAAAAAATAACAGAAAATTGATGAAAAAGCAAAGTACAGTTGAAAAATAATTTTTGGAGGCTCAAAAATCGATTTTATGGACTGAGAAAGGAAAAAATTGCTTCAATAAGCAAAAATCAAATTGCCAGATCCTCACCAGTGGCATGCCAACTGTGCCGCTGTCACCAATGGCACGCCAAACATACCGCATTGACTGGCAGCACACCAACCGTGCCACCTAGACCAGCGGCACACTATCCTTGCCGCCCCCTACCCCCTTGTGCCACCTTGTCCTCCAACAGATTTTTATCACAATTCTCAAAATTTTGGACCTAAAACTTCATTTTTATGTCAAAACCACTGCAGAGTTAACACAAAAAGGTAAAATGAGAGAAAAGCATAAGGAATAACACGATGGAAGCCCTCTTCAGTCGAAGGTCTGCATCCATATCATGCATCCAATTCATCCACAACATCCATAAGTCATCCATATCATGCATACATCCAAAATATTGCATAAGCATAAAGAGTGCATACATCCAAAATATCATGCATACATCCAAAATACTACATAAGGAGTGCATCATCCTCAGTACATGCATACATGAAAAATAAAGATAATGAAGCAGGTCACTTATGACCACACTTAGGTCTGCAGCATCCTTATCTAGGCTCTTCCTCCTCGCGATCTTCCACCATCATATCTATATCATGCAGAAGGGAGCTCATGGCAAATGCATACCGGCCCAAGAGATCATAGTGATAACGGAGGAACTTCATAGGAACCTAAAAGAAAAAAAAATAAAATGTGAGAATCGTTACAAGGTAGACAGAAGTTAAAATATAAGTTGTGCAAAATGTTACCTCCGTAATGTTCTTAGGAATAATGTTCTTAGGAATGGTGGGGAAGAAAGCTAGTCAATCATCAGGAAGATCATAACGTCGTGATCAACCATTAAAAGAAACATAATTGAGATGAGCTGGTAAATAGATAAGACCAACAGGCAAGGGAACTAGAATAGTCGAACCTCCCACTTAGGCCTCTAGAACTGGAACTAGAGCTGGAGCTGGAACTAAGCCACTAGCCCTAAAAAGACTGACTACAAAATCTGAGGGACTAACTACGAATCCAGATGGTCCAACCCTAGGACTCATGCTACCAATAGGGGTAGTACTATCGACTCGTGGAGAAATGAAACTCGTAGCTCTGGAAGAGGGCCTTCGAGAAGTGCCCGAGCTAGATATCTGATGTGGCGGCCTCCATAGTCCATCCAATGGAGGTATGCCCCGCATCAAGGAAGTCTTGCAAAACTCATCATAGTTAATGTCTAGTAAGACATAATCCAAATAAGGGACTCCCTTAGCCTAAGAATCCTCTCCTAGGATAGTCAGACCATACCTCATGTCTACAAAAGGAGGCTAAGGCATAACTCTCTCTCCTGTAATTTGTGCTCTCACCCTCTCTCCTAGGTAGAACATCCTTAAAGACTCACAACGGAGCAAGAGTCGATAGGAGGATAAGTCCATGCTAAGCCTAATCTAGTCACATATCTATGCTGCAAATCTCTCGAATGGTGACCATTTCACCTGTAAATAGACCACAAGATAAGCAGTAAAAAAAATCAACGAAGGAATACCTGGTCTGTAGTCAAGGTAGCAAAGGTCTGTCTGCAAATCTCGAAAGATGTTGCCATGAATGAGTTTCTATTGGATGCTCTCTAAAGGCGTCAGTAAGGTGGGTCAATAGTAGCGGACTCTCTCAGTGGTGGAGCTAGCATCAAAAAGTGATCATAAGACCAGTACTGCAAGAAGCAAATTTTGTCAGTCACTAGAACGATATCAAAAAACTATATGGTAAAGTATAATACTCACCTCGAGCACAATAAAAGTACCACCATGGCCACTAAGTGTCCCACAAGAAATACTACACAGCTCCTGGTACATAGCGCAAAGGGCAACACCTCCCTAGTCAAACTCGCCAATCTCATCCAAGTTCTCCAACAAATGCAATACACTCAAATTGATGCTATCCTTGTTGTTATGCAGAAAAGTACAACTCAAGATAATCAAGGCACATAAATTAGCACCCTGATCAACATCATATTGACCTGGAGTCTGACCCATGGTTATCAAGGCCTGATGAAGCCAAGAACGGGGGACATTGAGGTTCCCACAGGGTGGGGTCAGCCCCAATCAGAGCAGTCATCTCCGCCGAAGAATGCTAGATCCATAAAGAGTAAAACTCAAGAGGACAAGATCTGAAATGCATACCTGTAAGCATTCTCCACTCAAAGAGAATGACTGTCATCTCACCGCATGAAAGGTATAATGTATTTATAGTATCCCACCAGCGCTATGCCAACACCTTGACCACAATGGTATTCACCGGCTGCTTGATGTCCAACTCCAGCCTCCCAAGCAAGCCAGATGGCTCGAGGAGCTGACAAATGGCCTCCAAATTACCCAGATAGAGGTGAACCAACTCTATGACACTATCGCCTCCCCTAAGCCTCAGATGTACCCTCTAAAGTTTTTTTAATACATCATGTGATTTTTTTTATATGAAAAAAAAGCAAAAAAAAAATAAAAAAGGAAAAAAAAAAAGAAAAAAGAAAATGATAAATAAATATTTATATAAATTCTTTGTAGGAGCAAAGCATACCTAAAGAGATCCAGTGTAGTTGATACAGCAATTCGGCTCTTTCAACAAAGTCTCCGGGTCCTGAGTGCCTATCTCTGTCTCACAAAAAGCTTCCATGGAAATAACTTTAAAGAGAGAGTTAAAAGTTAGAGAGAATGAATGAAAGTTAGAGAGAGAAAGGAGAAGTAAAAATGAGTTATGAAAAGTGAAAAGGAAAGATGGTACATATAGGTGAAAAGGGTGGCCCCCCTCATAATGACACCTTTTAGCTTTTTTTGATTCGCATGACCAAATAATATGATTTCATCATAACAGACTCATTTTAACTCGAAATTTAGTTTTGTTTGAAGTAGTGAATCCAAATGTTTTTTATCCATCTCCCAGAATAGACGGGGTCTCAATCAGAGTTCAGACTCTCTTGAAATTTCAGAAATATTAGAAATTCAAAAATAACCCAAAAATTAGAAAATAAAGCAGATGAGGTTGAAAAAGCTAGAAATCATACATGGCGCTCTTATACAACTCCCAATGTAGAAAGAGACATTCAAGATACTCAGAATGACATCCTAAGCCTTCTGGTTCATACTTATCATATTCGGCCTTTGTCCGGACAAATCAGATAAGAGGGGCAGCTGTGAACCCTCAAAATTGCACCTCCAATCAACCATATTTCAGTTACGAACCCATAGAATTAAATGAGGCTCAAATTAGACCTGAAATGAACCAGAAATGGCCAAAAACGTAGCAAAGGTTGAATAAGTGATTTTGGCGTGCTGCTTGCATGGCGGCACAGCAGATGTGCTGGGGTCATGGGTGGCAACCCCAATTTGCCACCTAGCCGGTTGGTACACTATAAGTGCCGCCCGACTGTGAACCTGTAATTTTGCACCTTCCAAATTGTATTTAAAATCTTAAAGATGCTTAGGTGTGGTTAACAGACCTCCAAAAGCCAAAATTGAAAAATCAAGAAATAGAGAGCCAAAACCTATTATTTTGTACTTTGAACTACCATTAGATTATCTAAGATTGAATAATGAACACAAGCAACTAGAATCGTGAAAAATAGACAAGATATGGGTGAAAACGGGCAAAAATTACAAAAATGGGCGAAGTTTAGTCTAGCAGCCGCAGAAGGCCCTACGGCTACCTCCAAAATTCTTGCAGCTGCCGCATCATGATCTACAGTTGCCGCAGGGATTCTAGTAGCAGCAGTCGCATTTTTTGTATTTTTTCCATTTTTTCTTCATTTTGTGCACTTTTCCCACATCGAAAGTCCATGAAACCTTCCCTCAACCTCTCCTTTATATATAGGGGTCCTCTCACTCCTTTCTAATGACCTCTTAACCTCTTGGTTTGCTTGATTAGCCTTTGCATCAAGTAAACCATCTCCATTAGTTGGTCCGAAAGAAACAAACTTTTTAATTTAAAATTTTATTTTATTTTATTTTATTTGGGTGGTCGTTTCAAGGTAGCTCTCCTCAAATAAGTTCTAGGAGGTCTCGAGTATGGCATTCGAGTCATCGTTTGAAGGTTGTCATTCCACCAAGCCGAGAAGGTGGTCATCCGCTTCATCCGCCCTACATCCCCAAGTCTCGTCTTCATAAGGTATTTATTCTTTTTTTTTGTTTTGTTTTAATGTTTCTTTTGCTTTATATTGTTGTGTTTATTTGTTTTGTTATTTTTCCTTAGGATTGCTTAGTTTATTCTTTTCGTTTATTATTTTTTTTCTTGGCATGTTTTATCGTTTCCTTTCATTATTTTGAGGCATGTTGATTAGAATTTGATTTAGTCAACTAGGTAAATTATTTGAATTGTTGCATCGACTTGTTAATTAAAACCTAACCTAACTAATAACTTGATAATCAATCAATCTGATTTAATCAATCAACTCACAATTTCAATCAATGAATTGAAACATGATAAAATGGCTAGACTAAACTAACCCCTTCACAAGAAGGGCAAACTATGTGGATTTTGATTTCCATTCGAAAGGATATGTAGGCTTGCTTGTTTAAAGCATCAAATCCAATTTAAATAAAATATAATCATTCTCTTGTATGTTACTTTATGAGTTAGTTCTTTTCTTTGTGTTATTTGCTTTTAGTTTGTTTTCTTTATTATAATATTGATTTTGACTTTCTTTTGCAGTATTTTTCTTTAGTAATTGCTTTAGAATTATTTTGGGGAATGTGTGACTTCCCTAAAACCTATAATGGCTAGAGGAAGTATCCTCTATTTTGGTTTTGAATTGTAAAGTTAATTCTTTTATTTTGCTTTATTACTTTGAATGGATGTTTATTTATTTGCTTATTCATACATTTTATAATTATTCATGCATTATGTAAACTATTTATTAAATTCATTTTAAGCCATCTTGTATTAAATTTATCAAACTAATCATTTTTCTAAATAAACCAAAAATCTAGTTGCTAAATTCTCTTTGGTTTTGAAACTAGTGATCTTCTCTTTTGGGATATTAATTAGAGTCAATTTGAGTTTTTTCCTTAATCTTTTCCCAAATAAAATAAAATTAAAGTGGCGACTCTTTTCAAAAATCAACCAATCTGAACCTAAAGGTTTCATCATGAGTTCAAACTCAAATGAGCATTTCAATTTCCACTTAGTGGATCAGACCGGTGCTTAGGTGAGGCCTCACACCGGCCAACCGGTGTATTACCAATGTTGCCGCTAGTACTGACGGCACCCCCTTCAGAGCTTTATAAATAGAGCCTCCTTCAAGCTCATTTAGAGACAGATTCCAAGGCAGAACTCTCCTATATTGCTTTACTTGTGCTTAAGTTCTGCTTGAAATTTAATACAACGAGCTGTTGTTTCAATTTCTTTTTAATTTATATTCATTACGTTATTTTGCTAACCTTTCACTGTTAAGGTTCAAATTCAGGATTTTGAATCCAAGGTGGAGTTGAGATCCAGAGCTAAACAGAAAAGATCTAAAATTTATTAATTTAAAGATCATAATTAAATTAATAAACAAACTAACACTTTTTTCCTAAACCCCTCCTTTGCAAGAAGGAAGAACTGCGTGGGGTTTGATTCCTATTCAATAAGATATGCAGGCTGCTATTCTGTAAGGTATCAACTCCAAAATCATTTTTAATAACATTTTCCCTTTTATATTTGTTATTTGCTTCCAATTCTGTTCTTTTCATTTCTTTAATATAGTTGAGGAATGTGTGCTTTCCCTAGTACCCATAAGGGCCAGAGAAAGGATCCTCTTTATTTCAATCGTTTTGGCTTTATAATAATTCAGTAGAATTTATTTTTGCTTATTTATCTATAATTGTCATTCCATCTTGTCATATATATCTGTTTCATGCATCATTTTATTCCTATTCACACATACACAAAAATTCTTTTTAAGAGTTATTTTGCAATTTTTAGCTAAACTAAAGAAAATCATATTTTCTCAATTGTGTAATTACCAAAACCTAATCCCCGAGCTCTCTTTGGTCACTCGCGGATTAGTGCTTTTCCATTGGAATAAATCAAATATTTTTAGAGTCAATCAATTTGGGTTTTCTTTAATTTTCCCAATTAAAATAAATAAACTAAAGTGGCAACTCACTTTCACAACTTCCAAATTACAAAAATCAATTTTTCTGAACTCACAGCGAGTTCCAATTGTGGAGTTTCTCCCCAAGAGCATTTCGATTCCTTAGTAGATTAGACCGATGCACGAGTAAGGCCTCACAATAGTATATCTTGACTTTAAAAGTGATAAGTTGTGTTTTAAGGAACAAGATATAAATGTTAACAAGTTAAGCTAAATTAAATAAATGCTATAAAAAAGAAGTGCGTAATATGTGATTGAAATGCAATGTGTAGAATCTAATGGCAAGGACAAAGATATTGTCCAAGAGTGCGAGAAGCACTACTAGCATCAGAGTCAAACATAAGTAGGAGCAAAAGAGTTCAAGGTGAATACTTAATAATATAATATGCCTTGTGTCATACGCTTGAACTTTATTGTTCAAACCATAATCATTGAATGATTCCAATGCCTTGATGAGCATGAATTGTTTATTGAATAATGAACCATTTGTATATGATATTCTTGATGACAATAGACTATTGTGAATCTTTCACCTCGAATTCCTTGATGTGAACCTTATATGAACTTCCTTATTAATTACCTATTGATAAGCAGAAATCCCCTTCTGATGTGGGGTAATACATCGGACCTTATGTACTTGGTATAAGCCTGCGGGTAAGGCAAGAGCACCCAACCTTTGTTAGGGGGGAACGCCTAACTGTAAGAACCGATTAGTCTTACATAATGTGATATGTGTACCCAATCTCTATTAGGGGAGAATGCCAAACTATGAGACCTGATCAGTCTTACGTAATGTGATACATGTGAGTGACAAGGCTTAGGCCACCACTCTTGAATTGATATGTGTGAGGAGCATTCTGCTCCCAAGAAAGTGATATTTTTGCTAAAGATATTGTTCCCATTCTAAATGAGAAGTTGAACCGTAATGATAATATTGACTAAAAATGTTCCATTGCTATAACGAGCCCTTCTTGAAAATAGTCCTTGTACTCACCGTATATATTGTATTATTATGTACTCACTAAGCTTTATCTCATTCTTTATCTCATTCTTTAGTGGTTTAAATTTTTTAAGCAAGGTCAACGAGTTAACAAGGTAAATTCTAAGCCCTATCATTCCACTTGAAAGTTTCTCTACTAAATTTGAGAGTTGTCATTCCCGATTATGAAGATCATTGTTAAAGCTCCATGGTTGTTGAAAGGTTAACACTGATATGTTATAGGGTGTGTAAATGTAATTTGAAGTGTATTGTAATTATTATTGTAATAACATATGAAGTAATGAACATTTGGTTAATGAAATGAAATATAATTTTAGAAGTCTTACAAGTTATGTTTGTAAATGATGTTATGAGTTAACAAGGAGATGATAAGCAAGTAATAGGCAACAAAAAAGGTAACGAGGTTACGATCTTAGGGATAAGGTCCTACATGATGAATGATAAGGATTATACATTAAATGGGTTCTATGGATTTAGGTGACCTTATGTCTCTCTATGCCCTAGGACCGTCAGGACTTAAAAAGTGGGTCGTGACAATAAATGTCAAACAATTCATCATCCCTGTCCTCTATGTTATAATCACTATCTACAAATTTGGTGGAAGGATCCTTATAATCTTCATCATCATCATCTAAGCAACCCTCGCCTATCAACTTCATCCTTATAGCTTCCCTCATTGTAAGGCCTTGCCTGAGCACCGGTCCGATTTACTAAAGGGAATCGAAATGCTCATTTAGGAAAGAACTCACAAGAAAGCCTTTAGGCTTATCTTTGATAGATTTGAAAATTGTTTCTTAGATTTGCCACCTTAATTTATTTTTATTTAGGAAAATATAAGGAAAAAATCCATTTGACTCTAATTATTACCTAAAGGAAAAAGGTCACTAGCCTTGAAACCAAAGAGGATTCGGGGACTAAGTTTTTAATTTAATTTAACAAAATATGCTTGGCCAAGTAATATAA
This sequence comes from Reutealis trisperma, assembly GCA_947687605.1. Taxonomy (NCBI): domain Eukaryota; kingdom Viridiplantae; phylum Streptophyta; class Magnoliopsida; order Malpighiales; family Euphorbiaceae; genus Reutealis; species Reutealis trisperma. The sequence goes on along the minus strand of CANTUT010000722.1, from coordinate 113,715 downwards.
AAGTAACTTAAAATATATTTCATGAACAATTTAAAATGCATGAACAGTTTATAATATGCATGATCATTCAATCCACAAAAGTTTATATACAATTAGAATTCAAAATAAAAAAGAGTTAACATTACAATAAAATCTCAAACTTAGCGGATACCTTCTCTAGCCCTTATAGGTTCTAGGGAAGTCACATATTTCCTAAACTAAACCTAATAACAAAATAAAGGAAAGCAAAATAAAAGTAAGTGAAGAAGGCGATAGGGGAGAGAGTTAGTTAGTTTTAATTGGATTTGATACTTGAACCAAGGATGCCTATGCATCCCTTTGAATAGGAATCAGAACCCACGCAGTTCTCCCTTCTTGCGAAGGGATTAGTTTAGCCTAGCCACTTTATTATGTATTGATTGATTGATTAAGAGAGAGTTGAATTGATTAATTAACTTAATTGACTACTGAGTTGATTAGCTATCAACCTAAATGAATCAATTTAATTAATTGACTAAAAGAGGCAAGGAAATTTGGACAAAAGGAAATTAAGGGAAAAGAAGCTTACCTCAGATGGTCGGCGATGACTAGCCTTGGATGGTGCGGCAACAGCTGGTTTTGGATGGCAAGGGGCAGCTAGCCTTAGATGGCATGGCAGCTCTCTTTGGATGGTGGATAGTAGACATAAGCCTTGGGCAATAGACTTGCCTCGAATAGGCAGACAAAAAGCATTTAACTAGTCGAGGTAGGAATCAAAGATAAACCTCCTAACACGAGCCTTGGGCAATAGACTTGCCTTGAACATGCAAGTGGAAAGTCTTTAACTAGTTGAGTAGGAATTAAGGAAAACCCCCCTAACTTGTGAAGCAAGGAGCAAATGCAAAGCGGTTTGCTTGAAGTTAATACTTTTCAAGTTCTAGAAGTTGGTCCTTTAAAGTATGGAGAGGTCCTCTATATATAGGGAGAAAATTGGAGGAGGAAAACACTAAAATTTTGATGTGGGATTGTGAAAATAAGAGAATTTGCTGGAGATGCCCCAAAGGGCTTTAAGGCAGTGCCATAGAGCTCTGCGGCAACTGCCCTATTATCGCCCGTTCTTGCTCATTTCTCATCTGTTTTTCATGATTCCAATTGCGTTGTATTCATTATTCAATCCTGAATGATTTAAAAGGGTTTAAATGTTAAAAAGACATGTTTTGATTTTTTTGATTTTCCATTTTGAGAGTTTTTGACTACTAGAGGTTTGTTTACCAAGTCTAAGTGCTTCTAAGGTTCAAATGCATACTGGAAGGTGCAAAATTAAATTTTCACTCTCATTTGTCCCAATACTACTGCATCTACTTTTCCCTTACCCTTATCTCTCACTTTCTTATTCATATCACTACTTTGAACTACCCATATTAGACCTAATTTCCCTGTTTAAGTGCTTCACATACACATTTATAATTTTAATAGAATCTACATTGTACCCCATCTCTAATACATCCCTATTACTGGCTAGGGGACACAAACCCTGACAGAAATTAGTATTAGGTCTTTACTAAAAACATAACATATCTCCATCTAAACCACATTCACCAACCAATTTTTTATTTCAATAAATGATAACTTATTAGGTGAACAGTAATCAAAATAGTCTATGAAATTAGGTGAACAATAATCAAAATGGTCTATGAAACCATGCATGTATGATGCTAGCCCACCATCCCGACTATAATGCAAATGAATGCTAAAGTACTTACCATTGGTAGCTACAAAATAGACAAGCACACAAGCACATATAAGCAAAGACAAATCAATATACACACGGCTAAGTTAAATAGACAATCATAATAACTCAGAATAACAACACAAATAGCGACAGACTGTCAAAATTATTAGTATTATCTTATATAGAGAAGGCAATGATTTTGTGTAATCCCTAATCTTAAAAATTAATTTGTTTTTGTCAACCCTAATCAATTCTAATAAACTAGCCCTTAATTTTATAGAACACTAATTACTTTCTATAGATCCTAATTCATATATTTAATCCAATGTAATTTTTTTAATCCTAATCCTAATAACATTATGTAGTTAATAAAAATAGTCCCTCAGTAAAAAGAAACCCCTTATTTACACAAAAACCCTAATTAAAAAAATTCATCTGACAACCAACTATACACAGGTCCCCACATCTTAGTCCTTTGACTATGGTTATTAATACCTAACAACCCATTCAACAAACAATAAAAGGCAACTCTCATGCTATTATCATATCAGCAATCACACATGATACTTACAATAATTTGGTTCATTCTCATCTTTCTTTCTATGCTGCCAATCAATTTCAACTCCCTTCTTCGTGCTTAGAAACGATTGATTCTTAGATCAAGTAGACAAAAAGGATGGAAAAGATCGAGGGAGAAACGAATAGAGAAGATCGACAATGAAAAGGACAAGATTGAGAGGGAAAGGGATAGGGAACATATTGAGAAGAGGGAGAGGAGGCATCAGATAGAGGGAGAGTGAGAGAGACAGAAAGGGATACAGTAAATTTTTTTACTTTTCTCTCTCCGACACATGTCATTCATACAGTGGCTGTTCACTAATAATTTTGAGAAAATGGAGCCCAAGCAAATTCAAAATTACTAGACTGACATGGCATCCTACATGAAAAGTAATGCCATTTAGCATTTATGTGGTGATGAGATGTCACTTTGACTGGTCCACAATATTGACATCTGTTATATTAGCAATTCGACCATTTTGTGACAAATCTAAGATGATTTTCCTATTATTGACTAATTTCAAACAACGATAATAGTTTAGTGACCTTCCTAGCAACTTATCCAAAAATAATGGATAGACTAAAACAAAATATCAAAAATGATTTAGTTAGTTTTTCAAAATGGAGAGATTATTTTGTTAATTATATCAAATCTAGGAATGATATAGTATTTTACTCTATTAATAACTTATATCCTTAAAAAAATTTCTATATATAAAAATTTACATATAATGTTATGATCTAAAATATAATAATAATAAAACTAAATTGGAATAATATTAAATTTTATTTATTTATATAAACTAATTTAATAAACTATATCCCGTTTGATTTAATTTAATTTTGTTTTCGGAAAAAAAAAAGAGTAGCGTTATAAAGTTTAAACCTTCCATTTTAAGTTTGAATTGCTTAGAAAGCGAAATCAAAATCCTGAATAAAAGATCCGATTGGCAAATTTTTTTTTTTCGCCGTCTGAACATTTTTGGTACTGTCTACACAGTCCAACACAGGGAAGCAAAATGTCTTCTTCTCAGGTACAATTTCTTTTCAGATCTTTTAAATTTGTCTCCTTTTGCATATTTTTTTTTTCTGAATTAAACTCATGCCCTGTTGATCTTGAAAGTTGGAAGCAATAAAAATATTCTAGAATTGATTTTTCCAAATTAGTTGTAGCGTTTTTCAAACTCAAAGTTTGTAAACTGGAGTTGCTTTTCTGGGTTTTGGCTTTTTTATCTTAGATTGATGTTTGCTGAGTTCATATATTTGAATCTTTTTGCTTTCCTTTCGCTCTGGTACTTGAATTGGATTATTAACATATTAATTAATTGGAGAGAAGTTTGTTTCTAGCGAACAAATCTCTTACTTTATGTTTCTGTGAATCAATATTTTAGGGTGCCAGGTTGTTCCTTTGAATTGCTTTTTTTTCGTGTTGTTGGTTTTGTCATTTGATTGATAGTGTGTAGGCTGTTGAGAAAGTATTTATATGGATGCTCATAAAATTGTGAAAGGAAGAGAGTTCATTTCACACTAACAAATACTTTTCCAATTCTTGACCAGGGGAATACCGCCGGAAGTGTCGGTGATGACCATATCAGTGTGTTGCCTGATGACATTCTCTCTTTGATTCTCTCTTTTTTGAGCGTCAGAGATGCTGTTAAGACAAGGTTATTGTCTCACAGATGGAGGCGTCTATGCTCGTCTGCATCAAGCCTTAACTTTGATCTTCTATCTGTTCTTGGAATTAATTCGAATAAGGTCTGGCCAGGCAAGAAGATTTTTTTGAAAAATAAGTCGAAATTTCTAACAGGGGTTAATCAGTTTCTTCAGTCATATACTATGCTTAAAATAGACACCTTCCAAGTTACTTTTGCCCTTGGGAGTGAATCTGCTTCGCATATTGATGAATGGATTAGTTTTGCTTTGGGAATTGAGACTAAAAGGATTTCGCTTAACTTCTCATTTCTTTCTGACAATCTTGACTGTTATAATTTTCCATGTCATCTTCTCCCCCATGGTGAGACATCTCGCTTAGAGTATCTGGAGTTAAGATACTGTGTACTAGCACCTTCTCCTGACCATGCCAAACGATTAAATTCCTTGACAACTCTTCAACTTTGTGATACATCTATAAATCAATTTCATTTAGACAATATCCTTTCTAGTTGCTTGAACCTTAAGTGCTTAACATTTCAGGAGTGTTCTCTGCCTAAGACTTTTCGCATATTCAGTCCATTCCTTCATTTGGAATCATTGATTATTTATGATTGTGATGACTTGATGAATATTGAGCTTAATACTCTTGAAAAGTTATATGTGTTTGAGTACATTGGTATTGTGAGAAAGTTCAAATTCATTGATGTTCTTGCGTTGAGAAAAGTATACTTTAGGTTCAATAATTATATGGGTGGGAACGGCACGAATTTCGTGTTTAATGAGCTTGCTAAAGATCTTCCCAGGCTTGAAGGACTTTCTGTAGTTCTCTATCCTTTTCAGGTATGTAGAGAAAATTCAAAAACTTATATTAATTGATAATTTAGAATATAACATAATTTTGCATGTCGAATTTATGTAATTTGTTATTTATTTTCTTGTCTAATGAAAAAATTTTGGTGCTGTAGGGCCTGCCAGTAATTGAAAGGATAACTACTACATTCCAGCATATCAAACAACTGGATTTGTGTATTTACATATCAATTAAATTTGACCTTCTATCTATTGTTCATATTCTAAATGCTTCTCCTGCTCTGCAGAAATTCCATCTTCTTGTAAGTTTTTTCTTTTCTGCTATGCTCACATTACTTAGCTAAGTATGAAGTTTCATTATTGAAACCTGGAGAGTTTAAAGCGTTCTTGTTGGTTCTTATTTTCATTTGCTTTTGGTATATACATATATATAAGTAACTTCGCCTTTTATTTTTTTTAAGTAGCTATTTGTCACATGCATAACGTGACTTTGGTTTTGGCAATTTTAATTCATGAATACATTTTACAAGATTCATACATTTTTGTAAGCTATAATAATATACTGATTTCACTAAACTTGACATGTAACAAAAATTGTAGATGAATTTTAATTTATTAATAGAGGAATTTAAATGCATGACATGATGGTTTTCTTTGTCTTATTTATTTTCTTGTATTGAAAAAAAAAAAAAAAAGGGTTTAAAAAAAGATCAGTATCTATTAATCAAAGGTCTGGTAAATATACGTAGTTATTAGACAAAGGATATCTTTAGGTTGTTTGAGAACCCTTAATTGGATTGCTACTGAATTTGATTATATGCTGGTTCTTGTTTGTATCATTTCAACATCTTTTGTGATGTGTTATTTTAATTGCAGTTAATTTACGGTAGTGATTGGGATATTACAGCTGGCAGAAAAGTGAACAGTAAACATCAGCACTTAAATCTTGAGGAAGTTGAGATAAGTGGATATTCTGATCTACCAAAAGAGGTGGAGCTTCTTACATATTTTCTTAATAATTGCATTGCACTCAAGTTGATGATTGTCGACTCACAGCCAAAACAATATCGTGGAGCTGGTTGTTGGTTGGACTTCACACAAAGAGTGGACGATCTAAATTGTGAGTTGATTCGCAATATGCTTCTACAACAAAAGGTTGACTCAAATGTAGAAATAATTGTCCGTTGATTATGTATTTATTTTTTTAAGGAGTGGATTTGTTATGGGGAGATGAAGTGTGTTGCACTATTTCCTAAATTATCTCACATTACATTATTAAATTGCTTCTTATACAATATCAGACAAAAATTACAAACTGATAATTACTTCTTTCTGAAACTCAATTGAAGCAATTGATTTTTTTTATTCTTTATTATCATGTGATACCCATTACACCCAAATTAAATATCAAAAAATAATGATTAGTTATACGAGTAAAAAAAATTTCTTATTTTATTTTATTTTATTTTTTTTATACAAGTAGATACTCATATGTACAAATGAAAAATAATGGTTACCTATTAAGCTTCGATCTCAAAAAAAAAAAATAATAATAATAATAATAATAATAATAAAATAAAATCACTAGTTATAATGACAAGAATTATACTATTTATTATATTTTCACAATCTATATCATTAAATATCTTTCATCTATCTAATGAAAAAGAACTTGATTTCTGCTTTTTTTTTTTTTTTTTTTAACATATTATCATTCATTATCTACATATATCATAAATTGCCACATGTAAACTATATTATACATCTTATCGTTTCAATAGTTAATCCCAATGCTCATCAGTGTCTGTATCCCAGCCCTCTAGATACGGATGATTCAATGCGTCAGATGCACTTATTCTTATGCTAGGATCCAACATTAGTAATGCCTGAAAATAAAATAAAGATTACAGGCAATAAATTGTATTAAAGTTATATTTCCAATTCATTTTAATATAAACATTACATGTCTTACATTTTGACCAATTAAGAAAAACTGAAACATACCTAAAGCAAATCGAATCCAGAAATAGATAGCAGGGGAAACAATGATGAAAACTCCACTCAACGAGAAATACCTTGTCCGGATTGAGAGGAAGATCCTCATAATGTGGAACCCATCTTGGTAGTGAAGAAACTCCTGGCCAATTCTCTTCATTTGGAGCACCCGATTTTCTTTTCAAGGAAAGGAGAAGTAAAAAATAAAAAAATAAAAAATTCATTGTTGTATGAGTAAAATCCTTCAAAAAGGAAAGAAAAAAAAATCATATCAGCAAAACAAAAGTTCTAGCAAGCACGGAGCACCTGAAAATTTCTTTCAAAGCCTGAACATCTGATGATGTATGGAAAAGCTCCTTCCCCAACACCAGCTCTCCAAATATGCATCCAACAGATCATATGTCCACCGCATCAGTGTAATGGACAGACCCTAAACACATCTCTGGTGCTAGATATGTAAAAGTACCAACGTGGAGAGTATGTAATCAATAAAGTGAAACATGCAATCTCAATTAATTTATTTGTATTAGTTAGATATGCATAATGAAAAAATATAAGTTGTTATCGCTCTTATTCTCTAATTTTCTTCTTTACCGCCTTCCCTTCTTTCTTCCCTATTTTCCATTCTGTTATCCACGTTTTCTAGTCATTAACCCCAAAAAGCCTGTATTAATACTTTGTATAACCTTGCTTTAATACATTGCTGCAGAATAGAGAGCAGCAACAGTATCTTGATACAAACAAGTGCATACTCAGAGCATCATTCTCTGTGGATGGAGGAGGAATTATTGGGTAGGGACCAGATTGCCAGGTCCATATGATAAGCTAGTAGTCTAGTCAATTAACCATTCAATGAAATAGAAAGCAGCTAACAAAAGATCAGAATCTTGCATGGTAAAATTTAAATGGGAGTTAGACAGCTTTTTCATTCTTTAACTCCGTTTTACCAAAAATTTATTTTGTTAGACAATCTATAATAATCCAAAACATGACGTTTATTTCAACTTCTATATTTCAAAGAGCAAGCAAGCAATAGCACTCTTATTACTTTACTTTTATTCTATTCCAGAATTCTTATAGATGGTTTTTCTTTCCTTGTGGCATGAGAGACCTGATCCTCAAACTTAAAAAACATGTTGTCTTCATTAATTTTGCTAGTTTAATCCAAGCCGAAGCAATTTAAGCAAAATATGGTATGAGAATTAAGACTGCAGTATTGGGATGATGGTTACTTATTGAAAGGTAATCAATCATGCATTCCTAAAGGGTCATGGCCTCATTGGGAGAGCAGATTTTTCAAGAATTTGTTAGGACGTGCTTAGGAGGACATTTTGGAAGAGATATGGTCGTTGATCATAATTATTCTCCAAAAAGGTGTAGGGATGTATGTGGATGGATTGATGAAACTGTGGCCAACTTCTGAACGAAAGGCAATTCCTAAAGTAGGATTCCGTTCTTGTTTAGATAACAAGGATTCAAGGAGTTTTTGTTGAAATGGCATATTACTTTTAGGTATACGATTTTTAAGACAAAGTAACTTAGTACAGGATTCTTCAAATCTAGAGCCCCATTTTAATTTTTATTTCAAGATTAGATACAATTTCAAGCCCTATCAACCAAAATGATTTAACGCATGTTGAATATGAAATCAGCCACTATTAAGATCTGTGCAAGCATTAATACCTGCGGACTAATTTCCCCACCAGCTCTGGTGAATCCCCGAGAAAGTCCAAAATCGATGATCTTCACCACCGTTTTTTTTGACGTCGACTACCAGGTTTTCCATCTTGATATCCCGATGGATGATATCAAGTGAGTGGCAATGCGCAAGACCATTGAGAATCTGTCCAAGAAAACGTAAATTAGATATTATTTCATTAGGTTCTGTTGGATTTTTAGAGCAAAGAAAAGTTTCAGCAAAGACATAATAACAAGGATATCAAAAATAGAGTATGAAAGAACAACAAAGACAGATCTTCTTTTTCTTTTTCTTCTTCATATTCTGGCTTGTCTCTCTTCTCACATTTGTTCGTTACACAGCTCCCTTTTATAGAGATAAGGTTACAAATACAATATACTTCTCACCATTCCTACGCCATACCATACTTAGATTACTTGAACACTCAAACTAACCCATACCAAACGATGCTATTGACACAAGCAATTTCAGAATTTTCCCTCCAAAGATACATCACAAAAATCTCACTATCCAATACTCCTTGAGATTTTTGTTGGAAATTTCAATTTGTGCTTCCATAGACAGAAATCTAACTTCTTCAACTTGTCTTTAATCTTTTTTCTTTCTTTTGCTGGTGGCCTCTTCGCCAACGAAATAACTCCTCCTCGAGAGTGATCCATCCTCCTTTGACAGCATCACAGAAAATTTTGACACATTTTAGCAGCTTTTAGACATGCAAGGTCCTATCATCAACATTGCAGTTTATGGACTTGATGGTCCTCTCAAATTTTCATCAAATTTCAGTTTAAAGACTTGATGGTCTGTCGTATTTTCAGTTTCAAGACATGAGGTCTCCATGAAATTTTCAGTTTTAAGACATTATGGTTTCCATGAAATTTTTAACAAATTTTCAGTTTAGAAACATGATGGTCTTCATCAAATTATGCAGTTTAAAGACTTGCTAAGGTCCCTTTTCCATAAACATTTCAGTTTAAGGACATGTTGGTCCCTTCAAAGATCATGTTTTTGACAACTCAAGAGAACACCACAACCTTCTTTTCTTGAGAAAAAACAGAGCACAATACTAAGTTATTTTGATAACATTCTTTCAAAGACATTTTGGAGGAAATTTTCATTTTTTTGTTTTTCTTTTTTTGCAGAGAACCCATTAAACATTTTTTTTCTTTTCCAAAAACATGTATTTAAAAATGCAAAAACATAGACATGAACTTCAAACATAGACATGATGAAGCTATGCTTCATCTTAAACCAAAGGCTTCAAAAATGATTTTTTTTTTCAACATGAACAGGCCCCTCAAAAAAAAAAAAAAAAAAAAAAAAAAAAAAAAGGTGAAGAGGGAAAATTCTAAAATTGCTTGAGTTAGTAGCATTGTTAGGTATGGGTTAGTTTGAGTATTCAAGTAATCTAAGTATAGTCTTAAAGTATGGCTTAGGTATGGTGAGAAGTACATTGTATTTGTAATCTTATCTCAATAAAAGGGAGCTGTGTAATGAACAAATGTGAGAAGAGAGAAAAACTAGAAAATGAAGAACAAAGACAGATTTTCTTTTTCTTCTTCATTTTCTGGCTTTTCTCTCTTCTCACATTTGCCCATTACACAGCTCCCTTTTATACAGATAAGTTTACAAATACAATATACTTCTTACCATACCTAGGCCATACTTTAAGACCATTATTAGATTACTTGAACACTCAAACTAACCTATACCTAACAATGCTACTAACACAAGCAATTTCAGAATTTTCCCTCCAAAGATGCATCACAAAAATCTCACTCTCCAACAGGTTCGATAAGCTCCAATTTCAGCATTTATACAAAATATACAAGTTACCCAACTTTAATTACAAAAATTTCATGAAATAAATGCATTAATTGCAACTTACAATTAATTTGAGAAATATGTGTGCAATAACTATACTATAATTAGTGATATAAAAACTCAAAACAAAACGTAACAAATGACTCTAAAATTGTTTAACAAAAGATAATTAGCGTACTTGCTGAAATAATTTCTGGATATTGGTGATGATAGTAAACAAAAAAATGATCTCGTAGAGTCATGGGATATAACTCCATCGCCAAACAGAAGTGGCTGCCATGGATAAATGTTTCCTTAACACTGTAAATTAAGAAACAAAATGAAAATTACATTATTCCCGATATCAACTGATATTATAAACCCATTAGTCATCCCAAAATTCAATAGAGAAATAAATATCTAAAATGAATTTCACATAAGAGGGAATTTTTTTGTTGCACATTAAGAATGATAAATTCCATCAACTGAGTATGATTCTTAGCTTCTCTCAGCAGCCTATGCTAGCAAAAAACTGAAGGAATGGAAGTCATGTCAAGAATAGAAGCTGGAGGGAATGCAAGTTAACATAGTTGAGGCTGAAACAATTAGAATAAGTTAGCAAGTCATTAAGCAGAATTTAGTTGAGTCAGAGTAGTATAATTATAGTTAGTTTTGTTTGGAAATTGCAAGCAATTCGCTGATTTGTTAGCAAGTTGGTTGATTTGTTATTCATTCCTTAATCAGTATATATAAAATGTATCAAGTAGTATTGATTAGCAATGAAAAATATAATTCATAACTTTATAAAAAAAAAGTTGGAAGTTGGTAGTGAGAATTCAGACTTGGGTAGACAATTTGGTTAGCTGTTGAAATATAATTATTCAAAAATCAACAATTAATTTGCTGAGATAAAATTCAAACCTGAGTATATTTGGACGATTAATCCAACGCATGATAGAGCCCTCCCTGAGCATAGCATCAGTGACTATATCTGGATTTCTGTCATCACCTAATTCAATCCTCATCATTGCCCATTTTAGTTTGGTCACTCTTGCAAACTACTCTTGTTATTGTGCCAAAACTTTTCCTGATGCAATTACTTCTCCTTCTTCGTACTGCAAATAATAATTCATTAAACCTTAAAAGGTTGGGGTAAATTAGCACATGAAGTCTAAGACAATGAGGGAGATGTACCTTATCCTTGTCTTCTTGCTCTCTTTTCAATTACTTTCTCCCTCTAATCTCTAAGTACCCTTTTCCCTCTACAATCTACATAGATCAATACACAGCTAAAAAAATAAATGCAATTTACAAATTGTATTTAGTCCAGCCAACAAGGATCTATTATATACTATTATTTGTTTTATTTGGATGCCAAAATCTAGTGCCGTGGGAAGTTCATCATATATAATAACAGATACATGTGGCTTTAAACTCATACGAATAACCATGGTTCAAACAGTTTTTATGGCTTCCAAAAATATAAGGTGAATACGGAATACGTGTTGCATAATGCAACAAAACTGCAAATTCAACATTTTCATTCTGTCCAAGTAAGCTTTTTAACATTTAACAGTAACTTATACAGAAGCCACCAAATTATAGAAACATGCATGCAAATAGAATTTGACCTTGAAATAAATGCATAAATCAACGCTTTCATATTAAGCAGAAATGCATTAACTCCAGAAAAATTATTTTTGTGACCAAAAAATGCATATATTTTTGATCACTTCATTCAAAGCCAAAAAGGTAAGGTAATTAACTGCTAGAAGGTAAAAGATAATGGCAGTGGAAGGCATTTGCATATGTGCCCTCATTTTGATTGTAAAATTTAACACTGCACAAGATAAGAAGAAAAAGAGAAATATATTCATAAAACATGAGAGGAGACTTGGTTGCACGAGTATATAGCTAGGTGAGAAGGTGTATAATAGATAAGGTTTTCAAGTAGTGGAAGGCATTTGCATATGTGCCCTCATTTTGTTTGTAAAATCTAACACTACACAATATAAGAAGAAAAAGAAAAATATATTCATAAAACACGAGAGAAGACTTAGGTGAAAAGGTGTACAAGGGATAAGGTTTTAGAGTAGAGCCCTATTCAGGGGCTTCTCAAATGCCATTTACTTGTCAAACTACGTTTTCATGGCTGCCAGTTTGTGAAATTAAAGACATCAGTAAATTGTGTCTTTTTTCTTGTAACAGAAAGAAAAAAGGATTCAAAGAAAATGGAGTTCACAGGCACAGTTCAGCGTGATAGTTGCAGCATTAAGAAGGCACACAAATGACTAAACGAGAGAGAATGGTGTATGGCATGAATAACAATCACAAGAAGCAATACAGAATCAAATCACATAATTGTTTATCCAGTAACTAACTCCTTCGACGCACCACTCTATGCTAAGGAGAAAATGATGTTACTAACAAAACCAGTTAAACAAATAACAGAACCAGTCTACCTCCAGAAGAGTAAGAATGTCTGATGGTGTGAACCACAAATTGATCATATAACAAAGCAGATTATAGAAGCAGTTATATGATAGCCTTTAGTAAAAAGAAAGCAATATAACAATCAGAAAAAACAGCATAAATTACTCATGAGTCGACATGTCAACATAAAAGGTTAAAGCAAGTGAAAACTTAACAAATACCGATATTAAAACAGATTTAAAATATGCATTCTACGTGCTAGTCATCATTTAATAAATTTTAGATGGTTTCTTTACTTTTAATTGTCCAGTTAAGAGTTTCATTCGAAGTTCAAACTCTCATTAAACAGACCAGCTCCATCAGCTGGTTTAGAAGTTGCAAAAATGCGAAACATCTACTTAGAAAGAATGTCCTTCAAAACAGCCACTATGCATAGGCTTTGAATTAATGTGTCAAATATTACATAATCCGCCATGCACATATTGCATATATGTGGAATCTCAAAGGAAATGAATAGCAACACCTAGCGACGCTTATGGCTAGTGACATACATTAGACAGAAGAATAATTTGCAAAACTATCATCATTTTACAGGGGAAAACTCAAAGGAAACCTATCAACATAATTTGCAGAGCTACCAACACATATCCACAATATAACATTAAAGACATAAACATAATATTAACAATCAAATTAAAGCAAATTGAAGGTGAAATCATAGCGCTTCAAATCAGGAATGAATCCGTAATTTCTCTAACCTAAACCCTTTAAAGTGACATAAAACTAAAGGGAGAAAGGAATTTGAAATCAAGTACTAACCTAAAAATTAGAATGTGAAGCTCAGAGAGAGGAATTGGAACACAATGAGAGTTCTGTGGAGAGGAATTGAAATCAGTTCACCGGTCACCTGAGTCCAAGAGTTCTCCGATTCTATTCTGCAAGAACAAAACAAATCACAAATTGTGGGAAGAAAATCACACCAAGTCAAATGCGTAACTTCCATTTCCAAAGTAGTCTAAATCTTGAAAAGGAAAAACCACAGATCAAATCAAAACGACAGAAAACAAAGTTACTCAACCAAAAAAGAAAATCTGACCAATCTTGTCTTGATATAAACACACATTCATTATAAAAATGGAAACAGAGCGAACAAAAATTGAAGCGATTAGGGCTTTTGCGAGTAAATACCAGTTTTGAGATTCAAAGCTTAGGAGCGAGAGTGCGATAGAGAGACAGAGCAACACAGAGATCGAGAGAGAGAGAGAAGAAGATTTGTAGAAGAACACAAAATATTTGGCGCGAAGAACGTTTATTGCAACGACGTCGCTTTGCTTTTTGTTTTTTATTATTATTAAATAGTAAAGCGACGTCATTGCAATAGTGCATATGGAATGATTAATAATGCAATGTAAACAATTACTCGGGCAAAAATTAATCCTAAAAAATATGGGATTAATTTAATGGGTAAAAAAAATCAGAGATTGACCTTTTAAAATTACATGATTATATCATATATTTATTTTTTGATATTACTATTATTTATTAGCTATCTATTTATGATTTTCCAATGTATTTGTCGAAATTAGAAAATATAATAAATAATCTTTTTAACAAATGAAAATTATCACAAAATTCATAATTAAAATTGCTTGTGGCAAATTTAATATTATATAGTTATTGGTTTCTTGTTTTTCCTTAATTTCATAACATTTTCTTTTTTTTTTTTTAAATTTTGGCCGAGTTAGGATGCTATTTTAGTATTAATGCTTTTATAAGCAGTTCAATGCAAGCAAAAATGCTAAATTTTTAGAAGCAGAAAATGCTGAAAGAGTACCAAGTGTATATATAAAGACGATAGCGAATGATCATGTAGTGAAATTGGTGCAACAAGAGGTAATGATAAAGCGATGGCAGCCTTGTCGACTTTTTTGCTTTGGACTCTCATCCTAATCCTTCTTTTCTTCAATCTAATATTCCCTCTTTGCTTTCTAATCAATGCAACTCTTTCAATAAAATATCCTTAAAATTTACATATACTATTATTATATATTGACGTAAAATTTACATGTACTATTATTATATATTGATGTAGACTAAAATTGGCTCATTGAATATGGATTATATTAGACAAGTCTAAAATAATTTGGCAAAAAAAAAAAAAAAAAGACAAGTGTAGAATAGGCCAAATGCTTCAAACAATAGGCCTTAAGATATCCAAACATTTGAACTCAAGCAATCACCAACAATCATGCCCAAGAATTCATTAAATAAACCATCTCGTGTCTTATCTTTACAAGTCCTCTGGACATCTCGCTCTAGCAACACCTCGCCTTGCTATCATGAGTCATCTCACCATGAACTCAGCACACATTTCCTTAACCTTCTCATACTTGTGAATTATAATTAATTTTGCCTTCAAATTGAAATCATTGCCCATATTAGTAGACTGGAAAGGAAGATTGGGACTAGGATTTCAAGTGAAATATTGCAATGGCAAGGGTATTTTATAGAGCCATATTTTGTTAGTTATAGATTCTTCCAACAAAAATAAAAATATATAAGAAGAGAAAGAAAGAAGAAAAGAATGAAAAACTAAAAAACAAAAAAAACAAAAACAAAAACAAAAAATGAGAGAAAAGTGTTGAGAAGAATCTACAAAAGCTTTATTAATGAGGGTTAAAAGATGATTTCCTTCCATTCTACATGGATTCCCAAAATTAAATCCTTACAATTGTTTTTAGGATTATAAGTAAAAATTCTCTTTGCGAATATTGAATATCTTCCTATCTAGGTTTTGTCACACAAACAATAATATCGAAGAAGTCAAACAAAGAATAATAATACATAGATTTATATGGTTCAGCCAATTTGTCCAACGTCCATACGTATGGAGAGAGAATTCTTATTTCTATGAGAACTATTTATAAAGTACAATGCATAATCCTAGTTATTGAATATTTATATATTCCAACCAATAAACTAGGTCGCTCCAAATATAATAAAACAGGTCAGCCTAAGCTCAGAGGCTCACCACAGACCTTAATGAAAATCTCTTTTGGATCGAGATTCCCAAAACTTCGAGTCAGGTAATAAAATTGGGTAATCACAAAAATTAATGACACACAATAATTCTTCACCTTGATTAGAATTCCCTTAACCCTCAGAATCAAGAATAACTCCCTGCCATCCATGACCCTAAGGGCCTCATGCTATATGCACATTCACCAAGTCTAAGCTTGAAATTTTCTGTGGGTAATGATTTTATCAACACGTTTGCTGGATTATTTGTTATGGCTATCTTTTATATGGAAAAATCATTATTTTTAATTATATCCCCGATGAAGTTCAATCAAACATCAATTTGCTTTTATCTCTCATGATAAACATGATTCTTGGCCAAGCTTAATGCTGTGAATCCTTAATTTTGCACCTCCTAAAACTCTAAATCATCTTAATATCATCCGGCACTCAATGCAAAGGCCAAAGTAAGTGGAATCACTAAAAATGAAATAAAATGAGGTGAGACAACTGGAACAAGATTGGCTGCCATAGAGCTTATTGCAGCATTACAGCAGGGCCTTGTGCAGCACTCCTGCAAAATTGTGTCATAATTCCACATTTGAAATTGAGGGACTCTATACTATAGCCTTCCCCCTATATATAGAGGACCCTTCCACACTTCAAGTCATTAACTTTGGGAGCTTGAAAGCCCTAGCATCAAGCAAACAACCCTAATGCTAAAGATTTTTTTTCTCTTCTTTTTGTTTTATATTTGCTTCTTGTTTTGCAAAGCAAGTTGGGGGAGTTTTCCCTTGATTCCTACCAATAATTCAAAGGCTTTTTACTTGCCAATTCAAGGTAAGCCCATTGCCTGAGGATCGAGTCTGCCATATGGAGAAGGTGGAATTGTGATTCGGTCGCGTGCTCCATCTGCCTATGTCCCCAAGCCTCGAAAGTGCAAGGTAAGTTTTCTTTCCCTTTTCTTTTCCTTTTATTTATTTATTTCATTATATTTTCCCTCGGAATTTTCATTTTTACTTAAGGCTTCTTACCTCTGTTTAGTTAATTAATTAAAATGGTTCACCTAGATTGTTAGTTAATTCAACTTTGTAATCAATTCGGTTAATTAATTAATCCAACCCTTGTAATTCAATCAATCAAAACATAATAAAATGGCTAAACTAAATTAACCCCTTTGCAAGAAAGGAGAATTGTGTGGATTTTGATTTCCATTCAAAGGGATATGTAGGCATGCTTGGTTCAAGTATCAAATCTAATTAAAACTAACCAACTCTCTCCCCCTTATCATTTCTTTACTTTCTTTTATTCTATTTTCTTTTACTTTTTTATTAGGTTTAGTTTGATAAGGGCTAGAAAAGGTATCCCCTTAAGTTTGGGTTTGTATTATAATATTAGCTTTCTTTTATTTCGCATTTTAATTGTATATTTACTTTATTATTGAATGGATGAGTTGAATAATCATGCATATTATAAACTGTTCATGCACCTTAAATTGTTCATAAAATATATTTTAAGTTACTTTTATATTAAATGGGCAAACTCATTTTGTTAAAATAAATCGAAAACCTAGCCCCCGAATCCTTTTTTATTTTGAGACTAGTGATCTTTTTCCTTTGGGTAATAATTAGAGTCATATGGATTTTTTTCCTTATATTTTCCAAATAAAAATAAATTAAGGTGGCGACTCTAAGAGACAATTTTCAAATCTATCAAAAATAAGCCTAAGGGCTTTCCTGTGAGTTCTTTCCCAAATGAGCATTTTGATTTCCTTTAGTGGATCAGATTGGTACTCGGGCGAGACCTCACAACTGATGACTCTAATGGGAAAAACTTTCTTTTAATAAAAAGCAAAACAAATGAACTACTAATTGGTTTAAAAAGAGTTTGGCATTTTAATATAATTGTGACTTTGCATGCATTACTTGCATAGGCTTTTTTAACTAGGAAAACAATGGATAGTAAGAAACATTGAGTGGGTAAGCCTTCTTGGGTCTATTTGTTGATAGTGAAGTCATCCACCCAGCGATGAATCCTTTGATCCTTTCTAAGGTGTAATGAGCATACACATATTGTCGAACACATATTGTGAGACCCATGCAAGGGTCCTTGACTCATATGTGGTTAGATATATCATTACTTTAGTATGACGAGTACCCAAACTGAGCCACCTTAACCCTTTCATGCAATGAACCTAAAATCTAGATCTTAGGTTATATGCATCATAAATGAATCCTTATGTAATTGTATATTCATGAAATGGCTTTTCATTCATGCACTCATACATACATGCCTACATTCATAATTCAAGAATCTTGAAATAAATAGAGAGCCCACCAAGCCTATGACTCATTAAAACACCCATCCACAAAACCAATGTTAGCTGAAAAGTCTATAATCCTATTATACCCCACTCACTTTGATGCGACCCACTAGCTATAAAGAGTTAAAAACTGATTATATTGAATCAAAGCCCAAGGATCGATCAAACAAGAACAAAAGAAAAGCTTGACCCAATTCACACCTATTGAAGAGAACTAAAGTTATAAAAAGGATGAGCACCATAAGTTACATTGATAAGCTTAGATTTAAATTCTAAATAAGAACTTGGAAGAATCTCTTATTAGAAGAAAATTCAATGAAGATTATTATTTATCAAAACTTACTTCTAATTACAATGAAGCCTTTAATTTATAAAGGAGGCTAAAAAACCTTAAAACTCTAATAGGTTAGATAAGATTTAAGAGATCTATCTCTATAAAGAAATAAGAATCATTATTGAAAATAAAATCCTAATTAAGAAAACACTCCTAAAATTAATCCTAATAAAGTAAATCTAATGTGGACTAATTAATATATTAAGTTTAGGGCCCATAAATATAGGGGAGATGTGTAAAACATAAAAACTTGGAAAACTCGAAAAAATATAACTGGGCCTCATCGCGCCCGCGACGAGAGTAGCATGTCCACTCTCTGTTATGCCCGCACGGATGTTGCGTTCTTGCAATAGGTTTGCTTGCTAGCTCATTGTGCCCGCAATGGGTATGTGGCGCCTGCGACACCTCAATCTTTAGTTTATTCTTCCAATTCCAAGCTTTCCTATCATCTTGCTTCCATAGGCAAATTTCCATTCTTGGTATAGCTTTAAAAACCTCTTAGATAGCTTGGAACCCTTCTTGAACATATTGCTTCTCTATGAAAATGCCTTACAAAGCTTCCTTAAAGTTCTTCGCATCCATACTTTTATGATTTAAATAGAAACTCCTTTATAGTCTAGGTAGGATCACATCATTCCTTCCCTCCTTGAAAGGATTCATCTTTGAATCTCATCCTGTCTTCATCCATGACAATCCTTCCTTATAATCCTAAGAAATAGAACCAAAATCAAACAAAGAAAATTCAAGATTGTTAGTGTTAGTAGACAAGACCTTCTTTTCTTTCTCATTACAAATGACTTGTTTTCTCTCCCTATTCACAATCTTTTCATTTTCACACTTTATCCACTCTTTTTCTTTTATTTCATCAACAAACTCTACTTTTATTTTTCTAGCAAGCATACACATTTTCTTATTTTTCTTCTCAATCTTTCTCTTTTTCTTTTCCAGCTCACTCTCTTTCTCTTTCTTTTCATTATTCTCAACTTTTATTAAAAACTCAGCTTCACTTCCTAACTCCTTTACAACAACCTCTTAAAGAGTGTTATAGACTGGCATTTCTTCATGAGCAATAACTTCTTATTCCCTCAAGATTTCTTGATGTGCTTTTAATGTTGGAGTTTCTTTGTGATTAATAACACTTTCAACTTCCAAATGTGGCACAGAATCTTCTTTATCAACTAAAGGTAATACAAAATCAATATCTTGAGTAATCTCCATTGCCTCAATCATTTCTCTTTCATTTTCATTCTTGTTCTCCAGAATTGATTCAAATGATGAATTGAAGGTGGGAAATTGATTTGAACATCCTTTCTTCAATTTCTTCTCAACCATGGTAGCCTCATTATCCTCCTCCAACAACCGACTCCTAGACAGTCTTGATTTGCTCGGAGTTTGCAAATTAGTTATTTTTGTATTTAGCAACTTTATTTGATCCATCATAGCCCTCATCCACAACTTCATCTTAGGGTCTTGATGTTCACTACCACTATTGCTCATTATGAGTTTACTGCAAAGAAAAGGGTTAGTGCAAAAAAAAAAAAAAAAAAAAAAAACAGATTGGTTCCTTACCAACTCAACTCATGTGTTTCACTCACGAAATGTTCACTCCACTCATGTTTCACTCTTCTTTTATGTCTTTTCTCTAAATTAAGCTCACCACTCAAGCCTTTTGCCACTCTTTTAGATCCTTGTACCAGCTCTTATAAAGAACTCTATCAATGCTCTTATCAAGATAACAAGTGACAAAAAAAATTTAAGGTCTGAAATTTTAAAAAAAGAACAAAGGTGTGACGAAGAATTAAAAGTGCAGTTTTTGAAATTCTTTTTTTTTTTTGATATATATATTTGGATCAATAAGGGCACAAGAACAAGAAGAATTCACATTCAATTTTTTTTTTGACAATTTCAGGAATAAGAAAATAAGGTATACATATTCTTGATTTAAAGAACCAAAGCTCTGATATCAAATGATGTGACCCGCTAGCTATAAAGAGCTAGGAATCAATTATATTAAATCAAAACCCAAGTATCGATTAAACAAAAATAAAAGAAAAGCTTGACTTTGACCCAATTCACACATGTTGAAGAAACCAAAGCTATAAAAACAATGAGTGCCACAAGTTACCTTGATAAGCTCATATTTAAGTTCTAAATAAGAACTTGGAAGAATCTGTCACTTGAAGAAAATTCAAAGAAGATTATTATTTATCAAAACTTACCTATAATTACAATGGAGCCTTTAATTTATAAGGAGGCTAAAAAACCCTAAAACTCTAATAGGTTAGATAAGATTTAAGAGATCTATCTCTATAAAGAAATAAGAATCCTCATTGAAAATAAATTCCTAATTAAGAAAATACTCCTAAAATTAATCCTAATAAAGTAAATCTAATGTGGACTAATTAATATATTAAGATCAGGGCCCATAAATATAAAGGAGATGTGTAAAACATAAAAACTCAAAAAGCTAAAAAAAAAAACAAAATTGGGCCTCGTCATGCTTGAGACAGCTATCATGATCGCAATGAGAGCAGCATGTCCACTCTCTATTATGCTCGCACGGATGTTGTCCTCATATAATAGGTTTGCCTCCTGGTTGGTCGCGCCCATGATGGGTGTGTCATGCCTGTGACACCTTAGGTTTCAGTTTATTCTTCCAATTCCAAGCTTTCCTATCATCTTGCTTCCATAGGTAAATTTCCATTCTTGGTATAGCTTTAAAAACCTCTTGGATAGCTTGGAACCCTTATAGAACAAATTGCTTCTCTATGAAAATGCCTTACAAAGCTTCTTTAAAGTTCTTTGCATCTATACTTTTATGATTTGATTAGAAACTCCTTTGCAGGCTAGGTAGGATCATATCACACTTATCTACCTTTTCTTTGTCATAAGGTACCTAAGATGGCTGATCGGAATAAGTGGTTTAAAAGAAAGTGATCTAAATGTAGCTAATCCAAAAGAAAAAACTCAATTGAACACATTTTTAACTCATCGTCTCTTAGGGCAAGAGAGGAATTTCCAAGCTATTTTGGAGGCCTGACAGACCCAGTTCATGAAACAAAGATAGTCCATCTTGGAGGAATTTCAAGCTATGATGAACTGAATTGGCTTTAACTAGACCAACCCAAATGCAACATTAAACCTAAGCATACCTAGTGTAACCCAAGCTAATGCAAATGTAGCCTCCTCTCCAATACACCCAATGACTTGACTGATAGAGGAAAAGTTATAGTTGATGCCCTCATATTCCAAATATCATCCCACCATCTATCCTAATTCAAAATATCACCACCACCACCTATCACCTTGCAATTCATGCAAACCTCAAATGTCATTCATGTTGTCACTCCTTCTCATTTGAATCCTTTTCAAGTAAAGAAATTTTTTTCCCATATAGACAATAAAATCTTCATAGAAAAGTTTGAAGCTATGGAAAAATCCCTCAAAAATATTAAAAGACATGGTGTGATTGATGCCAATAGCTTAGCTCTCTTTCTTAACACTAGAATCCTGCTAAAGTTTAAAATGCTGATGCTAGATAGATTCAATGGGACAACCTCCCCTCAAACTAACCTAAAGATGTATGTGGGGCAATGACTCCTTTAGGAGTAGATAATGAGCTTGTTGCTCAGATATTTCGATAGTCTCTGACTGGAGTTGCCTTGAGATAGTTTGTAGACCTAGACATGAGTTAAAAAAGGACCTGGGATGACATCTACAATGCATTTGTCAAATAATACCAGTATAATGTTGAAGTTGAAATCACTAAGAGGGATTTGAAAACTACCAAGTAGGGCCTGAAAGAATCTTTCTCCTCGTTCCTCATGAAGTTGAGAGAAAAAGCAGTGTAAATAGTGAACTGACCAACTGAGCAAGAGGAAGTTGATATAATTCTGAAAAACTTCTTGCCAACATCCCAGAACCATCCTCTCACTCAATATTGTGGGACCTCACTCGAACACCCCTCCCTTGCTTTGGTGAGATTTACCTTAAGGAAAGGCGAGTAATTTTTAAGGAAGTTATGAAACAAACTTCAGCACTCACGATTAGAGCTGCTATCGCTTAGAAAATTGATTTATGATTTGTAAAATGAATTTTAGAATTGCCAGCCTAATTTATTTTTAAATGAAAAAATTAAGAAGAAACCCAATTTGTGACTCCAATTCATTAATTTTGTAATTAATTTACCCAAGGATAAAAATCACTAGTCATCAAACTAAGTTGAGCTCGAGAACTAGGTTTTTAGTTAAATGATCTAAATTTGGCTCTTAAGTTTAATTTGATTTAGAAAATTAATTTCATAAATGAAAAAAATTATATGAAAATTATAATATCATAATTAATGCATGAACATGGCATGAGTACATGGAGAAAAGTAAAATAAAACATCCAAAAATTAAGAAGAGTATTCCTTCTAATCTTTTTGGATTCTAGGGGAACAACATAGACAATCCTTAATTCCAAATTAAACTAATAATATAAACTAATTAAAAAGGGAAATAGAGATTGATTGGATTTGGATTTGCAGTTTGGATTTAAACTCTAAACGTGCCTATGTACCCCATTAAATAGAAATAAAAACCCGCGTTGTTCATTACTTGATTAAGTAGAGGAATTTAAGGGTTGATTGATTTGATTTGGGTTTGTAAATGAGAGAAAAAAGTTGATACCTTTGTTTTTGGCAAGCAGAGGTTTTTACCTGATCGAAGTTCTGTTTTATCATGATCGAGTGATTGGATTGATTGGGGAATTAATTAATTAATTAAAATGATTAATCAACTAATTAATGTGATGAAATGGATGATAGACTAATTAATTAAAATGATTAATTAATTAATTTTGGATGAAGGGTGGATTAAAAAAGGATTAATTTCATTTTGAAAAAAGGGAATAATTAATTAATTAAAAAGATTAATTAATTAATTGAGTGATTATTTTTAATCTAAAAAAAGAGTTTTATTTAATTAAGAAAATTAATTAATTTGGTTAGGGTGAGATAATTAATTAATTAATTAAAGAGTGGTTGGAGGGGGAAGAAGAGAGAAATTAGAGGATAGCTATCAATTCTAACTCAAGCGGTTAGGAAAAATGGTGGAAATGAGGAAGGTATTAATAAGTGAAAGGCATGGGGTAAAAAGACTAAAAAGGACTAAAAATTAGGCTAAAAGGAGGGGTATTTTGGGAAATTTAGGTTGAAAAAGGGGACCATTAGTGTGGATCCATGCAAAGCCTATGCAGATCCATGTGTTAGAATTTTTTTTTTTTAGAGATTGAAATTAGTTCATATTAGAAAATTGGGTATCCAAGTTGCAATTACTTGAAGACTAAAAAAAAATTTCTTTCTAGATGGCTCCATGTAACACATTAAACTTAGTAGATACCAAGGTGTGAATCGATCATGAGGGTGTAAAATTAAGGGTTCACAAGTACCTCCTAATCTTTAAAGTCCTTATTACTACTACATCCAAAATAAAGGATTTGATCCAAAGTGGCCATATCAGAGATGAAACTGCCAATACCAAATATAAGAAAAATACTCGCTACTAGGTCATTATCATTGCCTCAACTAATAAAAAGGAAGGGAAAGTATCTTCCATCTCTTGTCATCAACCATTCAAATTCACTAAAAAATCTAACGATTTACTTATGAAAATTAGCGACGGAATAAAATCCATTATTAAATACTGATCGAATACTGACAAAATACTAACGAAACACTCTCCAGTAACGTTCATCTCTTTACTAACCATTTACTGATGAAAAATCAATATTACTAATGGAATACGGATGAAATATACTGATGGACAGCGACCAAAATTTACTAATGGTTCAGTAACCAATTATAGACGGAAAATGATACGTGGAAATATTTTGGCAGCAATTAAGACATTTACTAATGGATTACTGACGAAATTATTTACTGCAGTAGGCATTCTGTCAGTAATCCGTCAGTAAATCTGACCAGATATTGACATAATATCGACCGTATTGAAAAATAGTGCCAGAAGATTTTCGCAAGAATCAAAACATTTACTGACAGAATGCTACGCGGCAGTAGACTATCCGCCAGTAATCCGTCAGTAAATTATAATTAATACTGATGGAATACCGACAGAAGTGAAAATAGGCATGCATTTTACCGCCTTTAACCTTTTACTGACGGATTACCAATGGATTTTTTAATCCACGTGGCGCTATCCATTGGTAATCCGTTAGTAATAATGAAATATAAGCTGTTCATATTCTTTTTTCTCTTTTCCCTTTATTCTTTTTCTTCTCTTCTCCTCTGCCGCTACCATTGCTCTCCACTGCCTTTCCATTCACCAGCTGGCATTTATCCCTCATCGGAGATTTCGTTAATTTCGTTTTTCCACCGGTATTTACATTATTAGCTTATTATTGATTTATAATTTTAATTGAATTTTCATTCAGATTTTTGAATTTTGGTTTAGATTGATTTTGTTGAAAATTTGTTAATTTTTTGTTTAAATTGTTTAGGAATTATATATATATATATATATATATATATATATATATATATATATATATATATATATATATATATATATATATATATATATAAACAGTGTATATATACATGTACTGTGTATACATACATATATACATAGTACGTATATATGTATATATACACTATACACACAGTGTATATATATATATATATATATATATATATATATATATATATATATATATGCTAATAAATTTTTTAATTTAAGATATTTTATATTTTTAAGCTTAATATATTTTTTATTAATTTATGATAGTATTAAATAAATATGGTGAAATTATTTTATCAAATTATGTTAGTAATTATTTTAATTATCTTGGTTTTATTAATAGAATTTTAATTTTGTTTTAGATAATTGACATGTGGGCCAACAATATAAGTCGGATTCTTACTTCAAGAGGTTCGTATTGTAATTTAATTTATTTATACTAATATATAAATATAGTAATTTGGAATGTAATATTCTTTTAATTATCTTATGTATAATTTGTAGTTTGTCATGTTTATTTGTAAATTTATATGAAAAAATAAATGTTGTGATGCGAATTTGTAATTTTTGATGCTGTGATGTGAATTTGTAATTTATAGGTGATTTGTGCATTGTAATATAATTTTTAATTATGTTGTTAAGTTAATGTGAATTTATAGATGTATATATATATGACATAATTTTGGTTTTATTTAAATAATTCCGTTAATAATACCGATAAAATGATTAATAATTTTATGTTTAATCATGCCATAAAAAGTGAAATTTAATTTTTATGAATTTCATAAAATACCAAAAATTCTCATCACATTAAAAAATTAAAAAAATCCACAAATATTCTACTAAAAATTATATGTTATATATGCATTTTATAAAATACAAAAAAATAAGAAATTGCAAATAGTTAGGAGTAAAAATATTTTGACGAAAAATAAAAAGAAAGTAATCATGCCATAAAAAGTGAAATTTATTTTTTATGAATTTCATAAAATATTAAAAATTCTCATCACATTAAAAAATTAAAAAAATTCACAAATATGCTAACAAAAATTGAAATATAAATGCATTTTATAAAATGCAAAAAAATAAGAAATTGCAAATAGTTAGGAGTAAAAATATTTTGATGAAAAATAAAAATAAAGTAATCATGCTATAAAAAGTGAAATTTATTTTTTATGAATTTTATAAAATACTGAAAATTCTCATCACATTAAAAAATAAAAAAAAAAATTCACAAATATGCTACCAAAAATTGAAATATAAATGCATTTTATAAAATATAAAAAAATAAGAAATTGCAAATAGTTAAGAGTAAAAATATTTCGACGAAAAATAAAAAGAAAGTAATAAATTAAAAATTTGCCATTAAAAATTAAATTTTAAATACATTTCATAAGAGTTTTAAAAAAAATGACAAATATCCTCTTAAAGGAAAAATAGTCTATAAAATATAATAATACATAATGGCTTAATTAATGCTAACAAATAATTAAAATTCAAATATTCAAAATTAAAATGATTAAGAAGAATTTTAATTAAATTTTTTACTAAATGATATAAAAAATATCTAATATAATATTAATATTTTTATTATTAAGAAATAATATATATGTGTAAAATTATGATATGGTAAAAAAATGAAAAAAAGTATAATTTATTTATGAATTTGTATCGTATTTAGCAATGTTTTGCATTTATCTTGTGAATTTATTTTATTAATTTTGATTATATGTTCTTATATTGTGATGTTGCTATTGTTATTTGCATGGCGAATCTGTATCATCTTGTTATTGAATGAATTTAAATGATTTTAATTTTATTTTTGGATTTTTACAATCAAATGTCCAAAAATATTGTTAATTAAAATAATTAACATATTTAGGATTAGTCGTAAATTCCGTTTGATGTCCTGCTCATCGGATGATGAGAGGATATCAAATTGTCCAAATTAGGCACTTTAGAGGTCTCGTTATCTGTGTAACTGTCTGTGTTTATTCTTATTTCATACAAATGTTTTAAATTTTAGTACTATCTTCCACCATGTTCTCTTAGTGCACATTGAAATAATGTCCTGATTATGTGGATTTTTTCAAATGTGGTGCACTAGGAGAACTATAGGGAGATGTTGTTGAAATTTCAGCAGATGTATGAGTATAGAATGTAACAGTAACAATTATGCAGCAATGAGTTTCTAAATGGGTTAGGTTCTTACCTTATAGGGAGGAAAATATAAGGATGTAGAATTAGATGTTGCGAACTTAATTAAAATTATAACCAAACATATAAGTTTAAATGTAATTTTGTTTGTGTGATATAAAAAATAAATTAATACTATTGAATGTACAGGGAATAATTATGAGGATCGATAGGAATTGGATGTACTCTAGACTTACTGATGGGTATTTGAATATGAAATTCTTGGAGGGTTTAGACTAATTCATGCAATTCACGATATCTCAGCCACAGTGCATGAGTGGGACTAGTGTTCGATGTCTTTGTAATCATAAAAAATGTCAGAATCGAAATTTCTTTGAGTCAGATACTGTCAAGTTGCATATTCTAAAAAAAGATTTTGAACCGGGGTATTATAAATGGTATTTGCATGGTGAAGTTAGTAGGTGTGGATCTTTAACCACGGTAGAAGTAGGCATTGAAGATACAGACAGTTGTCCTCCAACTACATACCATAATATGTTAATGGATGCCATTGGGCCGGATTTTGATTGGGATCGAATGGAGGAAGCTCCAAATTCGATCGCTCATAAATTGTATGACAAGTTAGAGGCATCAAACAAAAAATTATGGCTTGGTTGTGAGAAACAATCTAAATTATCTACTGTGGCATGACTTATGAATATCAAATCAGAACTCCATCTATCTAAAAGGTGTTATGATGAGATATTACAATGGTACAATGAGTCGTTGCCTGTAGATAACACAATGGTTAATAGTTTCTATAGCACCAAGAAGTTAATGTAGGGGTGCATGTCCATCGAAAAAAATATTCCATATAAGATTATGTTTTACTTCCCTCTGACTCTAAGGTTGCAGAGATTGTATGCCTCTGAGGCAACTGCAAAGCATATGAGATAGCATGCGGAACACGCTGAGGAAGATGGGGTGATGTGACACTATTCAGATTCTATAGCATGGAAGTATTTCAATCGGGTGAATCTAGATTTTGCTTTTGAAATTCACAATGTCCATTTGGGCTTATGCACTGATGGCTTCCAACCTTTTGGATAATCTGAACAACAATAATCATCATGGCCAATTATAGTGACACTATATAATCTGCCTTTAGGGATGTGTATGAAGAAGGAGTATATGTTCCTGTCTACAATAGTTCCCAGACCAAATAATCCAAAACAAAAGTTGGATGTATTTTTGTAGCCTCTGATTACAAAATTGCTACAGTTGTGGGATATAGGCATTGAAACATATGATGCTTCTATGAAGCAGAATTTTCAGATGCGAGCTGCTTTGATGTGGATTGTGAGTGACTTTCCTGCATACAGTATGTTGTCTAGTTAGAGTACTCAGGGTAGACTTGCATGTCCATATTGCAAGGAACTGATAGATTCTTTCATTCTTTCTAAAGGGGGTAAGCAATCGTGGTTTGATTGCCATCGCAAGTTCTTACTGCTTGATCATCCTTTTAGACGGAACAAAGCAACTTTCATAAAAAAAACAGAGCTGTTCGAGCAACTATTCTGCCTTTACATTTGGAATTGAATTGTTGCAGGAAATAACTAGTTTGAAGTTGATGAGGGTGACCGAAATAGGAGTTGATGATGTGAATGCTCAAATTGCAAAGCGAAGCGGATGTGGATAGAAGAAATGAAGTATATTTTGGGATTTACCATATTAGAGGATTAATCTGATTAGACATAATTTGGATGTCATGCATATTAAGAAGAATGTGTTTAAAAATATATTCAATAGGATAATGGACATCCCAGGGAAAACTAAAGATAATGCTAAATCCAGACATGACTTGAAACAATTCTGTCGCCGTAAGGAGTTAGAGATGGATGAAGTGTCTAGAAAATATCCGAAAGTAAAATATGTGTTCCATAAGCAGGCTAAAAAAGTCTTATGTGAATGGCTGAAAGATCTGAAATTTCCTAATGGGTATGTATCTAATATGGGTCGATGCATTGATATGCAGAAACTAAGATTGTTTGGGATGAAAAGCCATGACTATCATGTTTTTATGCAATGCTTGCTTCCTATTGTGTTCCATGAAATTTTGCCGAGGGATGTCTAGCAACCATTGATAGAGTTGAGTTTATTTTTTAAAGAACTCACTTCAACATTTCTTAGGGAAGAGGACATGGCGAGGCTTGAAAATACCATTCCACTCATCTTGTGTAAACTGGAATGCATTTTTCCTCCAAGTTTCTTTGACTCCATGGAGCATCTACTAGTACATCTTGCTTATGAAGCTCATATAGCAGGTCCAATTCAGTACTGATGGATGTATCCATTTGAGAGGTAAAATATTTGCCAGTTTTAATATTTACAATCACATCCATTCATTTATACTCAAATGTCATAATCTATGATATTTACTTGCTGTAGGTTTAATGGACATTTGAAACATAATGTCAAAAATAAAGTAAGAGTTGAAGGCTCAATTTGTAATGCATACTTAGTTGAGGAAGCTTCATCATTTTGCTCTTGTTATTTCGAACCCATGTCTATATAAGGCATAGGAGAGTAGCTCGAAATGATGATGGTGGAATGCCTAAAGAAGCAAATAAGCTTGGTATTTTATCAATATTCACTCATCCAGGGAGACCATTTGGTAGACCTAAAACAAGGTTGATAATGAACGAAGAATATAAGGCGGCTCAATCCTACATTCTTCTTAATTGCTTTGAAATTGCAAAATACGTCGATTAAGTTACAACTTAATTAAAATAACTCATTCATGATTTTGCATAGTTTCCTTTCTGTTTTACTTATTATTTTCCTTATGAATGAAGCTTATACATTGATATGTTGAAGCAAACTATGCCGAGTATATCAACAATTGATATAGACAAAAAATTAGAGACAGAATTTGCGCACTAGTTTTATTCATATGTAAGTATAATGTAGTACCATTACTTAAAAAAATTAATCTTAAATTTCTATCCTATACAATCAAATTGATATGTTAATTTTTGTCATAGGCCACTGATCCTATGAATAGAATAACAAATCAATTCATTATTGATATGTCCAAGGCTCCGTTACAATATGTTACGACCTATCCTATTTACTTCGTGAATGGTTACAAGTTCCATACCGAAAAGTGAAGTTTGGGTAGGTCATCAATAAATAGTAGGGTATGTATAAAGGGTTCAAATTACAGTGAGAATGCATTTGACTATCATGGTCGATTAATAGATATAATGCAATTGGAATATCCTACACTTCCAATTAAGAGGACTGTTTTGTTTAAGTGTGAATGGTTTGATCTAATGCTAAGTGTGGGAACGAAAGTTCATGTGCAATATATTGAAGTCAACCATAGGCGACGAGCCATTTATACTGGCAATGTAAGCTTGTCAAGTGTATTATATTTGTTATCTGAGTCTATGACGAGATAAAGCGAATTGGTGAGCAGTATGCAAGATTAAAGCTAGATCAGTTGTAGAGATTAAGGAGGGTAGTGAAATAAATACAACATCTAAAGAACCATTCAAGACGATGAAGTTGATGAGCCTATACTCGAAGTTAATGATGATGAGCCTCCTACAACTTCAAATGATCCTGAAGAGCCATTAGTTGATATGGATGACGAAGATGATAATGATACAGATAATGAATCCGAATTTGATTTAAATGTCGAGACGTCTAAGGAAAACATAGACGAAGATGAGCTCGAAGAAATAGATTCTGAATAAATGTATTGTGTACTTATTTCCTAGGGATTGTGTTTGGATTTTTCCTAATTTTGTAAGAGAATATTATTTTTACATTTACGATGTTACATTGTATTTCAATGAAGTCATTTTTAACTTGTGTTGTATTTTTTTTAATATTTCCATTATTATTCCACGATTACGCCATATTAATTTTCTGGTATTTTATTTATGTGGATGTACTTTTTATGTAACATTAAATAATGAATGAATTTATTAAACTTTACTAAATATATAGATGTTAACTCCGAGATGTGAACTGACTCCTAGAGATACTCCTGGTATTAGTTCATCAACATTCCAGAAACAGTGTTGCTCACAGGGAGGGCCTGCTACCACTAGTGATCTTCCCACTACCCTTTCTTCTTTACCATCTTTCTTGCCTTCTATACCACCTATATTCACCCTTTCGATAGTCACCACATAGATCCCTTTATCTGTTCCTCTTCCTATGTTTACTACTTCATCCACCAGTCCTATACTTTCATCACCATCCATTATTCCTTTTTCCATTTCCCCTCTATCCACTATGTCTTCTTCTGTTATCCCTCCATCCACTGTCCCTTCGTTAGTTACCTTTTCATCTACTATTCTTTCAGTTACCCCTCCATCTACTATTCTTTCAGTTACCCCTCCATCTACTATTCCTTCTGTTATCCCTTCATCTGCTATTCCTTATGTTACCCCTCCATTTACTATTCCTTTGCCTATTTCTCCATCTACCCATCCTTCATTTTCTACACTTACTGCCATTACCTTTGCAGCAGCTCCTACCACTACAGCAGCTCCTACCACTGCTTTAGCTTTTAGCACTGTCCCACCAGTCCTCCTTTTAGATTTGAGATGCAGGCAGCATCTCACATTGCAAGGAGATGTGTAAGTACTATATTTCTTAAGGTAATTTTTAATTTATAATATCTTACTTTTCATTTAACTAACATTTAAGTTTTTTAATTGCAGGATGTATCCGCTAAATGTGACGTGGATGATTTATAAGATATTTAAAAACCAGTTGAGATCTGAAGGCACGTGTTGGAAATCAGTGCCTCAAGAGATGAAGGAGTTCTACTAGAAGGAGTTTCAGGTAATGAATAATTTATTATATAGAATTCAATATATATATATATATATATATATATATATATATATATATATATATATATATATATATATATGTATATACATATATATATGTATATACATATATATATATATATATATATATACATATATATATATATATACATATATATATATATATACATATATATATATATATACATATATATATATATATACATATATATATATATATACATATATATATATATATACATATATATATATATATATATAATTTAATTGTGCCTTGTGGTGCTACTCTTTTTTTTTTTTTGGTAGAAGATACTATATTATATTACCAATAGTAAAATAAATAAGTATATGAAATTCATGCTTGATTTGAATCCATCCAAGAAACATAATAATATACAATAAACTGTAATAATATATAATAAAATATAATATTTTGTTAGTAATATGTATTAAATAGATACATATTATTAGTAAATTAATTTTGTATTTTGTATATTAATTATTATTTATATACTAACTTGTATTTTTGTTTTTTTAGAAGTATTTTTATTGGAATCTTGTATATTAGAGATGGTGAAAATACTCTTTTTTAAGAAGGCTGCAATTCGGTACAAGAACTTCCTTTATGATGTCAAGAAAAAAGGGAAGAGACAAACGTGGATCCCTTAGGAGACATGTGATGCTTGGAAGAAACATTGGGATTCTTTGGAGCATAAGTAGTTATCCCAAAAGGCATCCATGAACAGAAAGTCAAAAAAAGGCAGTCAAGCAAGTGGACTGTCTAAGCATACTGGAGGGTCTGTCCCTATTGCGGAGCATGCTAGGAAATTGGTAAGATGTCAATTTTTTTATAATAAGTAATTAAATCATATGTACTTTAAAAATTTATTTATTTTTAAGTTATGAATTTCATAATTTTTTTTATTTACTAAATGTGGGATGATACTTTTGATTTTTAATAGAGAAATAATCTTGGTCGAGACCCTACTCCTGAGGAGATCTTCGTCCGCATCCACATGAGAAAAGAAGACCGACAGACCTTTGTTGACCAACGCTCGCAGCGGATTCAAGTAAGTTTTAATTAGCAATTTTCCTATTAAAGTACATTAAAAATTTTAAATGCTAACTACTATTAAATTGAAAACAGGAGGAACTCAGAAACCTTTGCGAGCAGATGTCCCAGACGGCGCCCAGATCCACTGAGCCAGCTCAAGTAGATGAGTTTGAGCTATATTTCAAAGCTATTAGGGGCCGGAAGAGGGGTTGAGTCTATGGGATGGGTTTAATGGATCGCTCATTTGGACATCCTGGAGCCAATTCTTCCTCAACTCCACCACTGCCACCGCCACCTATAGCTGAGCATATGCAGCATGAGATCGATAGGCGAGTAGCTCAGATATGGGAGGAGATGCAACATGAGATGCAGCAAACAGTCTAGGAGCAGGTCCGCCAGCAGGTCGAGCTGTAGATGCAGCAATTCTTCTATAGGTATTTTGTTGGCGGTGTTGCTCCTCCACTTGTTCCATCACCAGCTTCTACTACTTCTGATCAGCACACTTCAGTTGGAGATACTTCTATTGCTGTTGCTGATGCATATATAGTAGATCCGGAGCATGGCCAGTATTATGCCTAGGGCCATGAGGAGGATGATGCTCAAGAGCATGATTAGTTATTTTTTTAGTTTTTTTAGTTTAGTTATTTGTAATATTTATATGATGTACAATATATTACATTTTTTGTAAATAATATTACGTTTTATGGAATGAAAAATTTTCATATTCACATTATATATTAATTAATAATTTTTTAATTAATATATATTATATAAAATTAATTTATTACATAATAAAAAATTTATTAAAAATTATTTTTGAATTTACTAATTGATTACTGACGGAAAAGATTATTAAATTATTTTTTTAAATATATTACTGATAGATTGCTGATCACTTTATATAAAATAATATTTTTATGTTTATTTTACTAACGGATTACTGACTGTAAAATTAAAATATTATTTTTTACTAAAATTTACTGACGGATTACCGACCGTTTAGTCATAAAATATTATTTTTTATAGTTATTTTACTGACGGATTACTGACCGTCTTATTAAAATATTATTTTTGCCTAAAAATTACTGATGAATTACCGACCATTTTGTCATAAAATATTATTTTTTTAGTTCATTTACTAACGGATTACTGACCGTAATGTTAAAATATTATTTTTGATTGAAAATTACTGACGGATCACTTACCAAAAATAATATTTAATTATATTCTAATGACAGATTACTAACAAATTACTGACGGATTGTAGATTGACAAAATAGTAATATTTGCGATCTTTTTTCGAACGAAATTACCGACTGCTTTCTATAAAATACTGACTGAATTCTGTCGGTAAATTTACAGATGAAATATTTTTTCTGTCGCTAATTATTTACTGACTATCATTTTAATGAGGGATTGTTTTTGTCCTTAATCTGTCAATAAATTCATTTACTGACAGATTTTCAATCATTACTGATGGATTTTTTCGTTGGAAAATTACTGGATTTTTGTAGTGATTAGAGCGAAGATCCTTTACTGAGTTGGGGGTTCCTCTAGTGGTAGTGTATAATAAGGCCTTGGAAGCCAAATTAATTAAACCCTTGGAACCAAGGGCTACCCTGATCAATTCCCTCTAAACTACAACCCTAACGAGTATTGCTAGTTTCATCAAAAGGCTGCTATAAGACAAAGATGTATCAAACTTTGAAGCATAAGATACAAGATCTTATAGATAGTGGGGACATCATACCACCCAAGCCTAAACCTAACATCATTACCAACCCTTTCCCAAATCACCAAGTGAATTTCATCATGTCTTCTAATGTAGAAACTGATCCTGTCTCTTTGATTCGGTTAGCTTTTGAGTTTCACTATGTGTTAGACTTAAGTAAACTTGTGGAAAAGATTGATGCTATAACTAGAAGTGGTAGGATCTACTAAGCACCTACTCTACAAGATATCCAAACTATCCCACCCTTTGCTAAAAAAATAAAAGAAAGCCTTAAACCTGATGAAGATCCTTTCCTCAAGCAGCTGAAAAAGAACTAAGCCAATATTTATCTGAAGCCTCATTCAATCTTATTACCCTCATTACCAAACTCTTTGCAAGGTGTTGAACCAATATCAAGCTCCTATAGATATCACCCTTAAAACCTTAGTGACATGCCTCACCAACACTATAAAGGCCACTTTTATCTCCTTCAATGACCATGACCTACCTAAAAAGGAATTAAACCACAACTATGCCCTATACATAATAGTCTTAACTCAGGGGAAGACAGTTCTTATGGTATTGTGGACAATGGGTCCACTTTGAATGTTCGCCTACTAAAAGTCACTAGTTGTTTGAGGTTGGATGCTTCAAATTTCATGCCCTCTAATAAGATTGTAAGGGCATATGACAACCGAAGGAGGGAAGTCTTATGTGTGGCTACCCTCAAAGTCACCATTGCACGTATCATTTATCTCATCCCATTTTAAGTAATTAACGTCCTAGCATGCTTTAACCTCCTATTTGGATGGCTTGGATACATCAAGCTAAAGCTATCCCCTCCTCCCTCCATCAAAAGGTAAAGTTTCCTTATGGGACATCTATCATTACTATTAAAAGAGATATGTATAGGAAAAGTAGGGTCCCTAGCTCTATGCCAATTCTAGAAATATAGCCTAAATTATCCTCCTTGCCATTATTAGGGTTTGCTTTTGAAATGATATAGTTTGAAAAAGAAAAAGGTAAAGAGCTTGTCCTTTTTTTACTTTGATGCTCATGGAAATTTTGTTGTGGCTAATATGTTAAAGAAAATGAATTATTTTCTTGGATTGGGTATGGACAAGAATCAACAAAGATTAGCCCAGTTCAATGAATATCCTATGGCTAAGCCATAATTTAGGCTTGATTATAAGTCTCTAGAAGAAGATTTGATGTAGATAGAGAAGAGGGCTAAAGAAAGAGTGGCAGCCCTTAAAAAAGATGAGCCATATGATTAGCCCATATGCCCCAATTTCAAGATCTTTAATGGATACTTTATAAAAGAGGGTGAAAGTTTTCCACATTGTGGCTTTCATAAGCCTTGGGTCTATCCTATTACTAAGAGACTAATCCCTAGTTTTGAACTTTTCTTTGATGTTAGGCTCTCCCTGGGAGATTGTGAGCTAGTTTTCATGTTATAGTAGGAATATGTAGGCTATTCTATTTGAGCAAATATTCATTATAGGAAGCGAGGAAGTAGCAGACTTAACCAAGTTCATCTAAGCAACCTAGACCTAACTTGACAACTAGTGTTATAAGAAGAAAGGAGAGGGTGACTAGTCAGAGTTTGAGCCAAAGTCCAAATCCAAACCACAGTCCAAGTCTAAGTCAGAGTTAGAATATGTTAGTTCTGTTTCTTCTATTGAGTTTATAGTTAACCTTTTTGGTCCTTCTTTTAATTTTGATGTAATAATGGACAATGGCTTTTTTTATCCATAATAAAAAGATTGAGTTTTCTTCTTACAATCTTGTGTTGCCCTTTTCTTTTCCCATCCCTTATCTTGAATCTAATTTGAATAAAACATCAAATGAAATAAATGAGAAAAAAAGGCAAAAAATCAGTAAGTTTTGGCAAAAATGAAAAACCAAAAACTACATTCATTACATCATCATCTCATGACAAGGATGGCTTAAGTAAAATGATCCAAGAGTTCCTAGACTGCTTCGCATGGGAATGAAAGATATGATTGATCTAGATTCGGCTATAACAGTTCATAAAATCCCTACCTGTGAGCATGTGAAATCTGTCAAGCACAAATTCTAATGATTGAAGCCCGAACTATCTTTGAAGATTAAGGAGGAAATCACCAAGCAATTAGAAAATGGGTTCATCGAGCAATTACTTATCCCTCTTGCTTGGCAAACATAGTACTATTTCCAAAGATGGATGGGAAGGTCAAAAGGTGTGTAAATTATTAGGATATGAAAAAGCTTATCCTAAGGATGATTTTCCATTGCCTTATATTGACTTATTGGTTGACCATATAGGGAGGTATGAAGTAGTCTCCTTGACTAATCTATATGTAGGGTTCAATCAAATTCAAGTCCATCCTCTTTATAATGAAAAAATTACTTTTGTAACTGAACTACCAAGTTATGCCTTTTGGGTTAAAAAATGCAAGGGTGACTTATTAAAGAATGACCACTTTATGACATGATACATTAGGATGTTGAGGTGTATGTCAACAATATGATAATTAAGTTTGAAACAATAGAAGATGACCTAGATGCCTTAAGGCAATTCTTCCTTAGACTTTGCCGATATAATCTTAAGTTGAACCTGCCAAATGCATATTTAGGGCATCATCAAGAGTGTTTCTAAGGTATATGGTTAGTAAAAAAGGAATAGAGGTGGATCCAGCAAAATCAAAAGCTATTCTAAAAATGCTAGCACCTAAAATAGAGAAACAACTTAGAGGTTTCCTCGGACGACTACAATACATCAGTTGATTCATCGCCCAGTTAGCTAATGTTTATGGTCTATTCTTCAAGCTATGAAAAAAGGGAACCTCTAAATAGTGGAATGATGATTTCCAAAGAGCTTTTGAAAAGATCAACCTATATTGCAATTGAGATTTTCTAGAGATTCCTATTAAATCTCCCTGTATTGCAACTATCAAGACCTTAAAAGCCTCTACTACTTTATCTCTCAGTCATAGAAGAGACCATGGGGGCAACACTTGCCCAAAATGCTTTTGAATTACATAAGGAGAATGCCTTTACTACTTAATCAAGCGCATGATTGCTCATGAACTCAAATACAACCAAATCAAAAAGTTATGTCTTGATCTAGTATGGATGTGCCACAAGCCTTTAGCATTATTCAAGTTCCTATACTACTCATATCTTTATTGATAAGAGCCCCTTGAAATTCCTTACAAAGAGGCTAGTTCTTAACAGTAAGATGATAACGTGAATGGCAGTTCTTGCACCATTTAATTTAAAGTAAGCTTAAAGGAAAGCTACAAAAGGGAGTATGATAGCAGAGCAGTTAGTCATAACTCCAATATATAGCAGTTGGTCAGAGTCAAAATTTCTTGATAAATATATCATGCAAATTAAGCCTAAGGTCTAGAAAATGTTCTTTGATGGTGTCACCAACATTAAGGGTTATGGTGCTAGGATTGTTATAGTCACTTTCGAAGGAGAAAACTTGCCTATGGCTGTTAAGCTAGCTTTTGAATTGACAAATAATGAAACTGAATATGAAGCTTGCATAGCTAGGTTGAAAGTTGCTTTGTATTTAAGAATTGATTACCTAAAGGTCTATGGAGGTTCAAATCTGATTATGTCCCAAATAGCTGGTGACTCCACTAGGGACCACCTTCTTTTTAACAAAAGAAATAAGAGGACTAATAATTGGTTTAAAATCAAAGTTTCGCACTTTTAATACACAAATGGCTTTCATGCATCATTTACATAGGCTCTTTGCTTATAAACCTAGTTTTAGGAAGAAAATGTATAGTGAGTAGCATCGAGTGGATAACTCTCTTTGGGTCTATTCATTGATAGCAAAATCATCCACCTCATGATGAATCCTTTGATCTTTTCAAAGGTGTAATGAGTATGCATGTACTATTGGACCCACGCAAGACTCATTAACTTACATATGGTTAGGTATATCGCTACTCTAATGTAACCGATAACAGACCACCCCTACCCTCTTATGTGATGAACCTATATCCTGAACTTAGGTTCTATGTACCATAATCAAAGCCTTGTTTAATTATATCTTCATGGAATTTTTTTTTATGTATATCATACATCTATGTGTACAACAAAACATGCATTAATCTCAAATCTAGGTCAAACCTTGAACTAAAGAAGGGAACACCCTTTTCCTACATCCCAATCACCTTTGCCTCTATAATCCTAAAAGGCCATCCCCTGCAACCTTCATCTAAATACCAATACTTGAACCTCAACTTTTAACCTAAATACTTTAACCACACATCTTAAAGCACCTCACCTTAACCTTTAACCTTACATGCCATTGACCTTAGCCTTTAACTTGAAAGCACCTCAACCT
Organism: Reutealis trisperma; assembly: GCA_947687605.1. Taxonomy (NCBI): domain Eukaryota; kingdom Viridiplantae; phylum Streptophyta; class Magnoliopsida; order Malpighiales; family Euphorbiaceae; genus Reutealis; species Reutealis trisperma. The sequence goes on along the minus strand of CANTUT010000722.1, from coordinate 74,761 downwards.
AACCTTTAACTCTAAGTACCATGACCCTAGCCTTTAAACACCTCACCCTAATCTTATTCTGAACACCAAGCACTTAAACCAATAGTCCACATAGGAATTAAACCCCATGCAGTTCTCCCTTCTTGCGAAGGAGGGGTTTTAAAAATGTGTTGATTTGTTTATTAACTTAATTCTAATTCTTAAATTAATAAATTTTAGATCTTTTCAATTTTAGACCTAAAGAGAATTCTAGATTCTGAATTTAGAATTTTAAAGATAGAAAAGAGATTATACCTTTGCTTTTCTTGGCTTTCTAATGACTAGAACTAGCTTTGCTCCAGATCTCAATTCCACCTTGAATTCAAAGGACCTTTGGAATCTGGATCTAGAAGCAATAAGTGTGTTGGAAAGATTTGGAGTGTGTTGGAAAGTGTCAAATAAGCTTGAAAATGTATTGAATGCCTTGGAAGTCATGTCGAAGTGTGTCCAATTGAGGCTGGAGGAAGCTCCTATTTATAGAGCTGCCAGAGGAGGAGCTGATGGTACAGATGGTGGTGTCGGTGTGGCGCCAGCGGCAGGGCCAGCATGGCCGACGCGCTGACCTTCCGGGCAGCACGGCAGGCGTGCCGCCTGACCGCCGGCCTCAACTTGGTGCTGCGCACGGCGGCACGGCAGGAACGCTGGCTGCACAAAATGAGAAGGCGGCACGAAAAATGTGCCTCCCAGATGACAGTGCGCCACTTCGTGCAGTTTGACCTATTTTCGTCCGTTTCGGGCCCGTTTTAGTTCTGATTCGAGCTCGGTTTGATCCTGTGGGTTCATGACTGAAAAGCAGTCGACCGGAGATGAAAGATTTAGGAAATTTATTTTTCTACAGGGCGCTGCCCCGCACCTTACAAGGGGCGCTGCCCTCTTGACCCCTGCCCACTAACCAGCTAGCAGGACCGCCGTATACGTAGTGCCCTATTCTTAGTAGGTGTCAAGCTGCAGCCGGATCATAAGGTGCAAATTTGAGGGTTCACAGCTGCCCCCTCATCAGAATTGGCTTTAAGCAAAAGGTGATTATAATGATAGTGAACCCTGGGAAGAGATGCCATGTCAGACTTTGGGCTTATGCTCTTGCAACATCAGATTTTTGGCTTATATATTCTTTTGCCATATTAGATTCTAGGCTGTACCATGTCAAATTCTGCATTATACCATGTCAGACTTTGGGCTTGTGATATCTGCTTGTGCTTATCATACATGAGGACATTCATGTTTTATGCAAATTGAACCTTATGAAGGACAAATATGGTCTAAAGATATGAACCTGTTGGGAGAGGGCCCATAGGATAAATGAGGTTTTATCAATGGCTATTGGTTTGATGTTGGCGTTGGATGTGAGAATGGTGATCTTCAATTATTTAGAGATAAAGATGCTTTGGTGAATTTCAATCAAGGCTATCTGTTCTGCCTAGACTTTGAAAGATTTAGAGATTTAGTCCACCTAGGGAATTCAAATTAGTTTAACAAGGCCATCTGTTTGGTACTACTGTTGGGGAGATTATGATCAAAGTTATCTGTTTGACTTTGATGTTTGGGAAGATTGAGATCAAAGCTATCTATTTGGCTTTGGTGGTTGGGAGGATTTGAGGTCAAAGCTATATGTTCGGCCTTATTGGTTGGGAAAGTTTACATCAAAGCTATCTATTTGGCTTTAGTATTAGAAGGATTGGGATTAAAGCTATCTGTTCGGCTTTAGTGTTGCGAGGATTAAGGCCAAAACTGTCTGTTCGGCCCTATTGGTTGGGAAAGTTAGGATCAGAAGGAGGGGTCAAAGCTATCTGTTCAGCTTTGGTGGTTGGGAAAGTTAGGATCAAAGCTATCTGTTTGGCTTTGGTGGTTGGGAGGATTATAGTCAAAGCTATCTGTTTGGCTTTGTTGGTTGGGAAAGTTAGGATCAAAGCTATCTGTTTGGCCTTGATGTCAAGAGGAATAGAATCAAAGCTATTGTTCGGCTTTGATGTTAGAAAATCAGGGATCAAAGTTATCTTTTTGGCTTTGGTGTTAGAATGATTGGGATCAAAGCTATCTATTCGGCTTTGTTGGTTGGGAGGATTATAGTCAAAGCTATCTGTTTGGCTTTGTTAGTTGGGAAAGTTAGGATCAAAGCTATCTGTTTGGCCTTGATGTCAAGAGGAATAGAATCAAAGCTATTATTCGGCTTTGATGTTAGAAAAGTAGGGATCAAAGCTATCTGTTTGGCTTTGGTGTTAAAATGATTGGGATCAAAGATATCTATTCGGCTTTGTTGGTTGGGAGGATTATAGTCAAAGCTATCTGTTTGGCTTTGTTGGTTGGGAAAGTTGGGATCAAAGCTATCTGTTTGGCCTTGATGTCAAGAGGAATAGAATCAAAGCTATTGTTCGGCTTTGATGTTAGAAAAGCAGGGATCAAAGCTATCTATTTGGCTTTGGTGTTAGAATGATTGGGATCAAAGCTATCTGTTTGGCTTTGCTGTTAGATTTAGAAAAGGTTATGTCTCTGAAAGACAAGGGATGTGGGAATCCCGATATGGGTGGCTCGACCTAGTTTGCCCATTGAAAGTTATGGTTAAGGATTAGTCCTTGTAGGGAAAGGTTTTGGCTAAGGAGGGTAGGTCTGGTGAAGGAAATCCATTTGAAAGGCTTAATCTGATTTTGCCTTAAAGGAGATCATAGGCTTCATAAATGAAGGCCTTTTGGGAGTGCGCTTCATTGTGAAGGCTTTTGGGGAGTGGGCTTCAAGGTGAAGGCTTTTGGATTTAGGCTTCATAGTGAAGGCTTTTGGATTTGGGTTTCATGGTGAAGGTTTTTGGATTTGGACTTCTTGATGAAGGTTTTTGGATTTGGGCTTCATGGTGAAGGTTTTTGGATTTGGGCTTCTTGATGAAGGCTTTTGGTTTAGGCTTTTTAATGAAGGCTTTTGGTTTAGGCTTTATGGTGAAGGCTTTTGGATTTGGGCCTCTTGTTGAAGGCTTTTGGGAGATATGCCTCGACTTCTGGTTTTGCCAAGGAAACTAGATTTAAAGACGATAAGCCCTGATAGACTTGGGAATTTTGGTTCTACTCATTTTGAGATTATGCCAAGGAATGGATGGTATGTGGCATGATTTGCCAACAAGGCTTGGGATGATTTCATAAAATTTGAGAATGGTTTGAAAGTAGGTTGAAACTCTTGAAAAGAATCATGGAGGTTGTATGATTTTGCTTTTTGTAGCATGAATCATGGAAAAGAGCAAGTCAAGCTTTTCTTGTTATTTGAGACTAAAGAGACTCTTGGAGTGACACTTAATTGTAAATTGCATTAGTTGACATAAAGAGCCCTTAGGAATGGCTAAAGGGCTAGTGGAAGAAGATAAATTAGGGATCATACTTCCAAATGAGAGATAAGGATATGATAGACTGGAGAAATGTATAAGGGATTGTGCCTTAGCTCTTTGAGCTAAGCGACGGGACAGATTGACAGATGATGACATTGTTAGGAAGACATGCCCCCATTATAGGATAAGAGCATAGAAGATTGTATATCCTTAGAGAATAAACTTCTGGTGAGGAAGGATGACTCTAGAGATATGAGATGAGACAAATTGATTTGAAAACTTCAGACATAAGGGAAGATGACTTGGATGAGCTTTCTCTCTCTCTTTCTCTCTCTTTCTTTTAACTCTAACTTTTGCCTAAGTCGTCCTTTTGGGTTTTCAACTTAGTGAGCTTGCATTTAGGAGAAAATATTCCACCATAATTTGGGCTGCTGCTTTGAGGGGCTCTGGCCTTTGAATTCTAGATTTGGCAAAAGTTGACCTTGTTGAGGTGCATTGTTTGATTACCTAATGTGCAATAGGTAATTTCATTTGAAGATTCAACTATTTGACCTTCTTTGATTAGGTGTAATTGTTGATGGCACCTCTAACATGTGCTAATTGTGGTGGATTTGACTGTTTGTTCATTTCTCTCTTTTGTCCTCTTTTCTTTTCTCTTCTTTTTTTTTTTTCATTTTTTTTCTCTTTTTCTCTTTTTTTTTTAATGGCTCATCCATGTTGGACTAAACAAGAAAGATGAAAAGAAAATGTATGTGCATTACTATAAAGGAAACTTTATTCAAGATGACAAAAGGAACCACTATGGTCGACGAGAATAAAGAAAAATAAGATGATAGACTTCGACTCAGATTTGGACTCAGACTTTTGAGATTCAGACTTGGACTCAAGTTTAGACTTGGAATTCAATCTCAGATAGGTCAGATTAGCTGAACTTGAACTACTCCATGACATGCCTTTTAAGGTTGAGGTAAGGTGGGGTTGAGTTAGGACTAGATTCCTCATTACTGTTCAGGTTAGTGGTGGGGAATTCAGCTTGAAATGATTGACTTTGGATGCAGTTGCAACCAAAGCTCTAAAGGTGGGTAGGTATTGAATTAATAAGTGGGCTCTATAGGCAGGAAGTAGATTCTTGACAATGATATCTACTTGTTCTTGCTCGGTTGGCCTGTTTACCATTTGAGCAGCTTTAGCCCTCCACCTTGTAAGGAACATAAAAAAGGACTCATCTGGAAGTTGCTTTGTGGTTTTTAAGTCCCTTCTTGTAATGTCCACTTCAGTATTATAGTGGTACTACTCAACAAATGCCTTGCAAATATCCTCCCAAGTTGGTTTTTGGGTATCATCTAAGTTAATGAACCATCTTAGGGTAGGATCAGTAAGAGTTTGCTGAAAAAGTTGAGCAAGGAGCTCATTGTTGATACCAAAGGGATACATTGCCCTCACATACATCTTTAAATGGATCTTGGGGCAAGTTATACCACCAAATTTGTCCAAATTCGGCATTTTGAACTTTGGTGGAACTCTTGCATTGGGAAATAAGCTCAGGGAGCCTGTATCAACCAAGTTCTCTTTCTTCTTCATATTCTTCATCATTTTTTCCATGCGTTTCACTTTTTCCATGAAGGCTTTGATTTCAGGGTTGACTTCCTTCCTTTGGAAAGGATCCGCGGGTCGGGAAGTGAGAGTAGGGGTGAAATTTGGTGGTTGAACTATCATGGGTTGATAAAGTGAGTTGTTTATGAGGAATTCAGGTGATGGAATAGGTAGTGGTGGAATGATGTCGGTGTTTGTTGGTTCTTTGTCTTTGGATTCAACTCTAGAAGTGGATCCATAAACAGGATAAAAGGCGAGTTTTGGGTTAACTTTGAATGGTTTTGGGTCAGTTGGGTTTTAAGCCAGGGAGGCCTGTCCCAGCATGGTATGGACATCCTCCATGACAGCCCTCCTTTGGGCTTCGAGCATGTCTTGGAAAAGGGCTTATTGCCTTTTCATCATAGTTTCTTGGTGTTCAGAGAGCTTAGCGAGAAGCTCGTCAAAAATTTCATCAGCTCTGGTAGCGGTGGTCTCATCTCCAGCAACAGACATTTTGTCAAGCGAAGGAAAAGGAACTGGGTTAGTATCAAGCTTTGGAAAAACAAGGTTATAGGGCGGTGTGACAAACTAAAGGACCTTAGGTTTAATGATAATGGATGATAGTGTCTTGTGGTTAGGTTAATGGTGTATGGGTAAAGATAAGGGTAGAGGTGTATGGTATTAGCTAGGTATGTATTTAGCTAAGTTAGCTAGGTCAGATTTTAGCTTTGGATGGCTAGGTCAGATTTTAGCTTTGAGTAGCTAGGTCAGAATTTAGGTTGGGGTGGCTAGGTCAGAATTTAGCTTCGAGTGATTGGGCTTGTGATTTATAAATGGTTTACCATGGGCTTAAGGATAGCGTGACCATGGGTTTTGCAATTGAGTATGGATGTACCATGGATTGTGATGTTGGGTGGACCATGGGCTTGGTGATAGTTGGATAATGAGTTAGACTAGATCATGAGCTTAGATGGGCCATGGGTTTGGATAGTGATGTAAGAGATGAAACCTAGTTAGCATTTAGTTTCGGTAAGGATAAGAGTGACGCTAAGTCAGTATTTAGCTTTGGTAAGGATGGTTGAGGATAATGCTATATTAGTGTTTAGCTTGGGTAAGGACTATGAAAGATGGAAGCTAGATTAGTGTTTAGCTTGGGTAAGAGTTGTGAAAGATGAAAGCTAGGTTAGTATTTAGCTTCGGTAAGAATTATGAAAGATAAAGCTATGTCAGTGTTAAGCTTGGATACGAATTATGGAAAAGGATGAGAGTACCCTAGATGGGTTTATTTTTACCATGAGTTTTAACATGGGTTTGGATAGGACTGGACTATGCGTTTTGGGTGAACCATGAGTTTTGGGTTTTGACCATAGGTTTAGGTGGACTATGAGCTTTGGGTTTTGACCATGGGTTTAGGTGTACCATGGGCTTTAGGTGTTGACCATGGGTTTAGGTGGACCATGGGCTTTGGGTGTTGACCATGGGCTTAGGTGAACCATAGGTTTCAGGTTTTGACCATGGGTTTAGGTGAACTATGGGCTTTGAGTTTTGACCATGGGTTTAGATGAACCATGGGTTTTGGGTGTGAAGGTGTTTGGATAGGTTTTTGACTATTCACAAGGTTCAAGCTATGCATGTATGTATGCATGAATGAAAAGGTTTAATGATAATGATATACCAAGTTTAGTATTATGGTACATATAATCCTAAGGGAAAGGTTCTATGAGTCATTACATGAAAGGGTTAGGGTGGTTTGAAGGGAACTCATCACATTAGAGATGCGATATACCTAACCACATGTGAGACAAGGAGCCTCGCGTAGGTCCAATAGTATGTGCATACTCATTACACCTCTAAAAGGATTAGAGGATATGTTGTGGGCTGAATGATTTCACTATTGGCAAGTAGACCTAAGGAAGGTTGCCCACTCGATGTTACTTTCTATCCTTTGTTTGCCTAGGAAACTAGGGTTTTTTGGACAAGGAGTCTGATGTAGTGATGCATGAAAGAGTTATTTTGTATTTAAAGCCAAACTCAGCATTTTACCAAAAGTAATCCACTTTATCTTTTATTTGAAAAAGATTTTTATCCCCAATGGAGTGGCCAACTGTGAGGCCTCGCTCGAGCACCGATCCGATCCACCGAGGGATCAAAATGCTCTTCGGGAGAAACTTCACGATCGGAACTCGCTGTGAGTTTGGAAAATTGATTTTTGTAATGTGACAGTTGTAAAGTGAGTGGCACTTTAATTTATTTATTTTAATTGGGAAAATTAAAGAAAACCCAACATGATTGACTCCAAAAATAATTTGATTTTATCCCAATGGAAAAGTGCACCAATCCGCGGGTGACCAAAGAGGGCTCGGGGATCAGGTTTTGGTAATTACACAGTTAAGAAAATGTATTTTCTTTAGTTTGGCTAAAAATGCAAAATAACTCTTAAAAAGGAATTTTTGTGTATGCATGAACAGGAATATAATGATGAATGAGCAAATATATATATATATATGATGTGATGGAATGACAATAATAAATAAATAGGCAAGATAAATCCTACTTAATTATTACAATATCAAAACAAATGAAATAAAGGGGATATTTTCTCTAGCCCTTATGGGTACTAGGAAAAGCACACATTCCCCAAAATAAACAAAAATAAAAATCATAAACAAAGGATTAGTTAAAATAAATTAAAATAAAAAAGGACTAAATATTGATAAAAAGATTTTAGAGTTGATGCCCTTCAGAATGGCAGTCTGCGTATCCTATCGAATAGGAATCAAACCCCATACAGTTCTCCCTTCTTATGAAGGAGGGGTTTTAAAAATGTGTTGATTTGTTCATTAACTTAATTCTGATTCTTAAATTAATAAATTTTAGATCTTTTCAATTTTAGACCTAAAGAGAATTCTAGATTCTGAATTTAGAATTTTAAAGATAGAAAAGAGATTATACCTTTGCTTTTCTTGGCTTTTGAACGAATAGAACTAGCTTTGCTCCGGATCTTAATTCCACCTTGAATTCAAAGGACCTTTGGAATCTAGATCTAGAAGCAACAAGTGTGTTGGAAAGTTTTAGAGTGTGTTGGAAAGTGTCAAATAAGCTTGAAAATGTATTGGAATGCCTTAGAAGTTGTGTCGGAGTGTGTCCAAATGAGGTTGGAGGAAGCTCCTATTTATAGAGTTGCTGGAGGAAGCTCCTATTTATAAAGGAGGAGCCCATGGTACAGACGGCGACGTCAGCGCGTCGCCAGCGGCAGAGGCGGCACGGCAGACCCGCCGACCTTCTGGGCGGCACGGCAGGCGTTCCGCTTGACCGCCGACCTCAACTTGGTGTTGCGCACGGCGGCATGGCAGGAACGCCGGTGGCATGAAATGCGTGCCGCCTTCTGGATGGCACGGCAAACATGCCTTCCAGATGACAGCGCGCCACTTCGTGCGGTTTGACCTATTTTTGTCTGTTTCGGGCCTATTTCAGTTTCGATTCGAGCTCGGTTTGATCCTATGGGTTCGTGACTGAAAAGCAGTCGATCGGAGGTGAAAGATTTAGGAAATTTATTTTTCTACAGGGTGCTGCCCCGCACCCTGCAAGGGGCGCTGCCCCCTTGACCCCTGCCCGCTAATTGGCTAGTGGGACCGTCGTATGTGTAGCGCCCTATTCTTAGTAGGTGTCAAGTTGCAGCCAGATCATGAGGTGCAAATTTAAGGGTTCACACAAGTTAAACACTGATTTAGCTTCCATCCTTCATAATTCTTACCCAAGATGAACACTACCTAGCTTTCATCCTTCATAATTCTTATCCAAGTTAAACATTGACTTAGCTTTCATCCCGACAATACTTACCCAAGCTAAACATTGACTTAGCTTTATCCTTATCCATAGTCCTTACCTAAGCTAAATGCTAACTTAGCTTTATCTTTTACAGTACTATCCAAACCCATGGCCCATCTAAGCCCATGGTCCAGTCCAATCAAACTTGTTATCCAACTATCACCAAACCTATGGTTCACTCAACATCCAAATCCATGGTATATCCATAACACAATCGCAAAACCCATAGTTCCTCTTATTGACCTAAGTTATTTCAAAACTTAGTCAATCTCTATTTTAATCTTGTCAATCAAATTAAAGCTGTTTAACATGTGTGTTAAGTATTTATTTTGTAGATTAAACATATTTGATAGGTTCGAATTTCAAAGATTCAAAAATTTTCTAAGTCATGAACTTGGCCTCTGATTCATGACCAAAATACAAGAATCGCAACCGTGACCCACTCCATCATGACCAAGACATTCAAAGGCTAAATCTTCAATTTTTTTCCTTGAGTGATAGTGGCCATCTCTGCCTAAGTCGCGACAATGACTAAGGGTGCGATCTAGGATTTGCAACCACAACTTTCATATAACGGCCTACAATTCCAATGGATAGTTAAACCACCAATAAGAAGATGCCATGTGTCAACTAGCCATTGAGGTCCTTGAAGATCGTGATAGCAAAAGTCCCATCTCGAGCATAAAAATGAAGTCATGGCCACAAATAAGGCATAGTGATTGCGACATTGCTTTAATAGAGCATCTAATGCAAGATTTTATAGCTGTTAGGATCTCTTACCCATACTTTCTATAATGGGAATTTGGAAAGAGAAAACTATAAATACCCCCCTCCAAAGACCCTTATAACAATCTAACAACCTTCATTTAAGCCAAACTCTTGCAAATTTATTTCTTAAAGCCTTAACATTTTAATTGTATCTATTTGGTTAAAGAGTTGAGTGTTAGTCTTCAAAACACTTTGAATTAGGTTGAGAGTGAGCCTTAGAAAACTCTTGTTTAAGTTTGAGTGTAGGCCTTTGCAAAACACTTGATTGGGTTTTAGAGTTAGCATTCTCAAAACTCTTATTTAGGTTTTAAGAGTGAGCCTTGGGAAAACTCTTGTAAGGTTTGGTGTGAGTCTAAACATTAAGTTAAGAGTGAGCTTGGTAAAACTCCATAGATAGTGGAAATACCTAATAGTGTGATTGAGGAGTGGATGTAGGATCGATTGTATTCAAACCACTATAATTCTTATGTCTTTATCTTTCTTTCCCTATCTCTTTTCATCTAAATTTTAATTTCCTATCAATTCAACTCCCTTCCTTGATGCATAAGGATAAACAAGTGGTATTAGAGTTTGGGTCTCATTCTCCAAGCTTAATTATATGAGAAAAGATCAAAATAGCCAATGAAGCAATGGATCACCTCAAACCACACTTCGATGGCACTGATTATGCGTATTGGAAGTTTAAAATGGAGGTATATCTTAATAGTGATATCATAGATTTATGGGATTGTATAATTAAAGAATCGAAGCCTTTATAGAAAATGGTAGATGGTGTTGAAGAACTAATTCCTAGAGATGAATTGTTGATGATTTAAGAAAAGCTAATGGAAAAAACAAAAGAGCTATGACAATTCTCCTTAGTTCTCTTTTAATAGAATAATCTGGTAGAGTTTAACATTGCTTAATTGCTTTTAGCATTTGGAAAGCTATAGAGAAATACCATGAAGGAACTAAGCAAGTTAAAGCCAAGAAGATTCAATTACTCATAACAGAGTATGAGCTTTTCAAGATAATGCCTAAGGAAAGCGTCACCAACATGATAAATAGGCTTCTAGCCATTATCACAAATATGAAGAAATTGGACAAAGTGTACAACTTGGTTAACGTTAATCGTAAGATTCTCAAAGCGCTTTTAAAGAAAGATTATGGAGTTAAAGTGGCTAGCATTGAATAAGCCAATAAGGATCTTAGGAAGGTTCCTTCTGATGTTCTAATTGGTAAACTTCACACTAAAGAGATGTCTTTAGTGATAGAGAAATAAGAACATTAAGACAAAGAGACAAAGAAGTCACTAGCTCTCAAGTCCTCAAAAGATCAAATTGATAGTGAGAGTAATTCAAGTGACTCTTCAATTGATTATGAAGATAAAAAGCTAACAAGAATTAGTAGAATAATCAAAGAGATCATCAAATGCAAGAAGAAAAAGAAAAATGAAGCAACTTGCTTTGGATGTGGGAAGCAAGGCCATCTAAGGCCTGATTATCCAAAGAATAAGAAAAAGAAGAAATGGGACAAAAAGAAGAAGAAAGGATTCCAAGCTACTTAAGATGATAGATCTTCAAATGAAGAGGAGAATGAGAATGTAACCAACCTTTGCTTCATGGCTTTGGAGGAACCTACAAATGAGGTATGTTCCACTTCTCATTCTAATGATGATGATATTGTTTGCTTCACATCTCACTCTTCTGATGATAATTTGCTTGATGTGGATGATGATGAGGATGAACTCATGAAAGCTAGGGCCTTAAAGTGCCAAAAATATCTTTCAAAAATGAATTTTATAAAGAAAAATGTTTACAACTTAAAAGGAATTTCAAAGAATTGGGAAAACTTGTTTTAAGTTTGAAAACATCCAATGTTAGTCTTAAAGACTCATTAGAAGAAATTTCCACAAAACCTCCTTATTTGAAGCTTTAAATAAAGAAAATGATTCTTTAAAATTAAAGGTTGAATGATTAAGAGCCTCAATTTCTAAATTTCATAAAGGGAAGGAAACTTTAGACACATTAATTATTTCTCAAAGACCAACCTTAGTGAGGCATGGTCTTGGCTATGATGGTTCATCAAATTCCAAATCATTTCCTCCATCATTTGTCAAAGCCATAACTTTTCAAACTTCTAGCATTGAGATAGTTAAAAATAGATTAAAATCACACACTAAACCCTTCAATCCTAAGAGGATTCATAAGGGTTCACAAAGCATAAGAGCCAAGTCTCCCAAAGCAAATCATGCATTTATATATAAAAGGCATACTCCAAAACACCTACATTCACAATATAATTCATGTTCTTGCTCTTGTATGCATTCATGTAATAATGTTATGAAGAGACTAGAATTTCATAACAAAATGGCTAAGCCTCAGAAGACTTTCAAGTAAAAGCTTATGTGCTAGTATTGTGTGAAAAATGGTCAAATTAATGTGTCCTTCCATTACTAACCCCCAAGGACCCAAATATGCTTGGGTACCAAAGCAAAGATGAATTTCTTTTCTTATAGGTGTGTCTCCACTAAAGATGATGAGTTAATGATATGAAGATAATAGATGTTTAAGACGCATGATTAGGAATGAAAGTTCAAGGAAAACTTTGATGAGGTACAATACTAGCAAACAATGCCAAGGGTAAGGAAATTGGCATTGGCAATGTTAGTAAGAATGTTTAATCCTTAAATGAAAATATTTCCTTATTTAAATGGCAATATGATTGAAACCATTAATGAATTGACTTGAATGCTTGATGGAAGTTCATTATCATAAAATTTCAAATTGCATAAAAGTTTTTCATTTGCATCAAAAATTCATGAATTTTATGTTTTTACAACATATATATATATATATATATATATATATATATATATATATATATATATATATATATATATATATATATATATATATATATATATATATATATATATATATACCATAAAAAATTAAAAAATAGAAAAGAAAATAAATAATGTACCTGATAGAAAGGATGATCGGTGATAGAAAACAATGGTTAAATGTACAGAATGATGGCCGAATGGCAAAGTGTCAGAGAGTAGTGGCAAGGAGGGAGGAGAGGAGGAGAAAAGGAGAAGAAGAAGAGAGCAAAAGAAAAGGTCAAACGGGTGGGTGTACATATTATTTTTTACCTATCGATATCACTGACCGTTTACATACTGAAATTATAATTTACTGACTGATTCAGCCATCGAATGCCTTGTGTCAAAATAAAAATGGTGAGTAATCAGTTGGTAAATTATGAAACTTTTTTGTTGTTATTAATACAACTCACTGACGGATTACTGACTGATTCCCTTACTAACATATGGTAATTAGTCGCTGAATGAGTTGGCTAAATTTTTGCACCTGACTTTTGGATAGCAAATGCTTAGCAAATTGATAAATTTATCAAATGATCTAGCCATGGAATGCCACATGTCAAATTTGAAATGATGAGTAATCTATTGGTGAATTACAAACCCTCTCAATTTTTGCACCTGACTATTGGGTTATAGGTACTTGATAAACAATTGGTAAACCTATTAATTTTTTTACATTATTAACTATTTACTGACCAAACTTATTTTTTAACTCAGTGCTGTCTATAACTAATTCAGGTGGTAAATGATTATGCCTTAAAATTTAGCCTTCTCTTTCCATTTACTTTTGGTCGGTGATAAGTGAAAAAATGGTTGATAAATTAATGTACCAACCTCTCCCTCTAGATTTCACTGACCAATACTTTTAGTTGCTCATTTCAGTATGTAGTCAATCAGTAAATGATCGATGTTGCCAATTTAATTTTAATAACTAGTTTCAGTCAATAATTACCTACCATTTTTTGTCAGTCAGTAATTTCAATCAAGTGATCGGTAATTCCTTATAGTGAAACTTGTTTGTTATGTTAAATTTTAGGGATTAAATAATACTTATTTTAATGAAGAACTATTTATAAATAAATTCTTATATTTGGTATGTCATATATTAATACAAAATTCATTTTGAATTTATTATTTTTCTTATTTGTAATTTTACTAATTTTATTTTCATTAAAATGTTTTTGGATGTAAAATAAAATTTAAAAGTAGTGAAAAATAGAATACTATTTATTTCCATCAAAATAATCCATTTCTACATCAGATTATTTTTATCAAATATAATTAAGGCTTAATTGAAAAAAATGCATAACCTTTGGCGCTCTCTTTGCAATTTAATCATGTTGTCTCCATGAATTTCAATGATATGAAAAATTAATTTAATTAAGCTTAATTTAATTCATGTGATACAACTATGTGATATAAATATGTGTTTAAACTGAATTATCTTTATATATATATTTTTTGTTCATAGAGTATCATAGTAATTAGTTTAAGTTACTACTATTACTACCCAATGGTTTTTAAAGTGCCTGTCAGGTGCATATCAATCATTATCATTACCTTAAGTCATGATACCAAAAGACATTGAAGCAGGCAAAACCATAAGTTACTACTATGGATACTAGTAACTATTACAGCTTATTATAGTAACTATCATTATCTTAAGTCACTATTGTGACTTAACTAATTAAAAGAAACAAAAATGGATAGTAACTGTAATATCCTAGGTTCCTAAACTCTAGTTATGTGCTTGTTCATTGGTAACTCTCTATATTTTATGATTGAATTATACTATGTATGATGTTAAGTCACTAGTTTGTTGAGTATTGATGTTGGTATTGCAATGATATACTTGAATTTAAGTTTACTTAAGTTGAAAGCTAGACTGGGTGGTGACACACCCATGTCAAGGGGCATGACATATGGCTGTGTCTTATACCAAGAACATGGATGCCCATCTACTTGTAAGTCACGCCCGTGACCCTATTGGACATGCCTGTGTCTTTTACCTGCTACAGAAAGTTTAAATTCAAAATTCTACAACTTTTAACCTGAAAAACCCACTTAAAAATACCTAACTTAATTCTATTTGGCCATCCATATTTGTAGTAGACATATCCAAAATTTAAGACTCAATTCTAAGGTAAAATCACTCCAAAACTTCTTTCCCTGGATCAATATCTTCTTTCTTTTAATAATAAACCATTTTAAACCATCTTTTCTTATTGTTTGTTGATTTGATAGGCTTCCAATACCATCTTTTGAATCTATCCCTAAGGTAAAACTCTAGACCTTATCTTAGAATTATTTTGATTAGTTGTTTTTATATAGATATTGGTCTCGATAAGATTTAATTATTTGTCTACATGAATGATGGTGTTGTTATTATTTTAATGGTTTCTTTTCAATTCCTTAAGAGACTCAATAGAAGAATATGTGGTTATCAATTCAATTACTATATTTTTAACATGAACAAACCATATATGGAAATTGATTTTGATTATAGTTGAACCTTTGAAATGATTTACTACTTGTACATTGTTAATTGTCATAAGAGCTATGTAGATGACTTTGGTAAGTGTCAACCCATAGCATAGATAATTCAATTGATATTGTGATTGTCATACGTATTAATTGTAGAGTCCATTTGAGTTTTACATGTATAATTATTTGTTGTGTGAGAGTCATTACTCAATAGGGTTCTTAAAGGTTATGGTATGATGTCAAATGATATCGAGTCAGAAGAGGTGCAAGCTTATGAACACCAATGTCATCATTATTAGGAGCTAAGGATATTTAAGGTGAGTTCAATAATAGTATTTGTTAATTAGGTTTTTGTGATATTATCCTTTCATTATACCCAAATATTCATTTGTACCCAATTAACTAAAACACCCTGAATTAATACAAATTTCCATTTTCTCCTTATTTTCCTTATTGTTGTTTATTAATGACCTTATCATGATAATAATAATGCAATGAGAACATTTGAACCTGTGATTTTGTAAAAAGTAGTAGTCCCTTTCCAATGTAGGAGTCACATTGGTCATGTGCACATATAAGCTCATAGGTAGGGCGAGCATACCTAACTCTAAATAGGAAGCGTATTCCTCGTCGTGGGGTTTGATCAACTCTATGTGATATAATGTATGTGGGATGAGCGAGGCTTAGGCTACCACCTAGATTAATATATGACATACTATCTCCTTTTTATTTGACTACTACTAAAAATAAATTAAATTGACTATTGTATATCGAAAGAACTATTTATCAATGAAATTGAAATGTATATTGAACAACCAGATTTGTACCTATTTTGCAAATTCTTTTGATTGGGAATCATAAACCCTTGTCAAACCCATTACTTGACTTTATACTTGTTGCTGTTACTAATTCACTGAGACTTATTCTCACCCTTTTTCTTTTTCTTTTCTTCTTAAGAGTTTGAGCTAGCTAAGGTAACCTCAAGAACAATGTGTCTCCTCTTGAGGGTTTGTCACAACCCACTTATCAAGCCTTGACGGTTCTAGAGCATAGAGAGACGTAAAGTCACCTAAACCTATAGAACTCTATTTTACTTATCATTCCTTACTATTTACTATATTGAACCTTATCCCAAGATCAAAACATAATTGCCTTCTCTTATTGCCAACTATTATTTTGTCATTTTACATATAACTAAATGCTCATTAATATCATTGAAATATTCGTCTCATTTTTACATATGTTCATTACTTATTGCACCAACATAAATATAATTTATAGTATGGTTCACAGTACATATAAATCTAATAACATATTAGTACTAAACCTTTAGTAACCATGGAGTTCTAAAATAATGTTCTTTATAAACATATACCCCAAATTCATACATTCGAAATTAGTAGAGCAACTTCCAAGTGGAAGGACAAGGCTTGGAATTTACCTTACTGACTCGTTAAGCTGACCTAAAAAATTTAAATAACTAAGAAATGAAATAAAGCTCAGTTAGTACATAATAATACAATATAGGGTGAGTATGTGGATCATTTTCAGGATGGGCTAATTACGACATTGGAGCGATGTTAATCAAAATTATCATTATGAATCAATTTTTCATTTAGGATAGAAATAATATCTTTAGCAGAAATAGTAATTTCTTGGAAGCAGAATGCTTCCCACATATGTAAATTAAAGAGTGGCAGCCTAAACTTGCTCACTCGCATACATCATATTACGCAAGACTGATATGGTCTTATGGTTAGGCGTTCCCCCTAATAGAGGTTGAGTACTCTTGCCCTGTCCATAAGCTTATACTAAGTGCACAAGGTCCAATTTATTACCCTGTATCATAAGGGTATTTCTGCTTATTAATAGGCATCAATAGAAATGTTCATATAAAATTCATAATAGGAAATTCAATGGAGGATATGCCAATATAAGAATAATTCTCTTCAAAGGTTATATTATGAAATCAACATGGAATGGTTGATAATGGCCAAATCTATGAAGAAATATCATATCCAAACATAATATTCAATAGGCAATTCATGTTCAATAAGAAATTGGGATATTCAAATAAGGATGGTTTAATCAACAATTGTTCATAGAATATGAAACATATCATATTATATTATTAAGTACTCGCGTTGCAATCCTTTGCTCCTATTTTCATTTAACCTTGATGCTAGTGATACTCTGTGTACTCTTAGACAATGTCCTTATCCTTGGATCCTACACATTTGCATTTCAATTACACATTAATCACTTCTCTGTTATGTGATTAGTTTAAATTTAGCTTAACTTGTTAATGTTTCTATCTTGTTTATTGTAGTACTAACTTATTACTTTTGAGATCAAAACACACTATACATATACTTGTTACTAATTTTAACACTTTCTTTAGTTGTTTTCCAAATAGCCAAATATATTCACCTAAGGAAAGATAATTCCTTTCCTCCCAATTTCACATTTTAATTTCATATTACCCAATTAGAATCAATTTAAATAATTTTCAATATTCAATGGAACTAATTCTACTTTCACTTTCTAATCCCATAAATGAACCTAACTCATTAAATTTTGAGAAAATTATTTCTATCATTAAATTTGAAATTATCTTCTTACAAATCATATTACACCATCTTTAAGCTTAATTACCTCCTCAATTCCATGAATTCAAGTTAAATTCTCAAAATCCCTAAATTGGTCCATAAACCCTAAAATTTAGGGAAAACCATCAATTTCCCATCAAACTTCAAATTGGTCATAGATTCATCAAATTAATACTTAAACAATCAATTTCTATTAATTAATTAATGTTGAATCACTTTAATTCATAAAACCCAATTCTTCCAACTTTGGGTAAATTTGGGAAAAATCTATAATTCATTTTCAAATCTTCAAATTGATCACACACACACACACACACACACACACACACACACACACACACACACACATATATATATATATATATATATATATATATATATATATATATTCCATGATAATGATCCTATATGATCAACCAAATATTAAAGACAAGCATTAAAACATAAAGTTTCTCTTTCAGCTAAGTTTAATCTTTAAAGTTATGAAGTTTTGAAATAAGTCCCCATAATTCAATTTAACACTTTTAAACCACTTTTCTCTATCCCAAATAACCTTGGATATCATCAAATAAATTTTTGAACACTTCCCTTAGTTACTTCACCAAAGTGGCCAAATTATATCAATGGAAAAATAGGAAAGTTTTGCAACTAAAACATCAAGATCATACATAAAACAAGGAAATGAGACGATGAGCTTAATTTATTACCTTGGAAAAATCTTAATCTTGAGCTTTTATGTTGATGTCAATATGGAGAGGATTTTCTTTTGTTGGTGTGAAGTTTTGGTATAGAGATTGGCAAATGATGTTCATAACATAAATTCACATTTATATGTGATATGTTGAATAGTGAGGATTTGATCACATCTAATCCAATGGCTAAGATTAATCATAATGGATGGCTATGATCTAGTTAAATTAGATGGCTAGGATTTTATCTAAGTTGATGATGCTCATCATATGGTGTGAAAATAATAAAAATGAATATGGACTTTGTTGTAGGAAAAGTGAAAATTCAAGTTGAAGAAGGATTTGTCATAGTAAAAAATGATGACTTCCAAGTCAAATTTAATGGATAGATCTTCCAACATCAAACTTAACCTTAGTTGACCATTCTTAACTCTAATTAAATGTATGTTCACCTATTCATGGGCCTTGTGGGTTGGCCATTCTAATGGGCTTGGGCTTTTGGGTCCAAAAACCCATTAACAAATCCATACATGCACATTTCATTCTCAGTAACTTACCAAAAATTTTCATTTTTTTTTACTTTAGTATACATATTTCTTCCTCCTAATATCACTACACACTTTAAACATTGCTAGATAAATTTTATATACTTTGTACTGCACATTTATTAACCTTTGAATAGCATTATTTAAGTAAGTGAATCATGAAGGCTCACTAGGTCAAACTAAGTTTGACTTCTATTGTACTATTATAGCTTTGATTAAAATCAACTTCTCATATCACTATTATTATCTCTAATGACTGAGGAGATGTTTGTATTATATTCATGCCGATTCACTAGCACTTTAGATTCATATTTCAGATAAATAATTAACGTAGTCACATTAAGTCAAACTCAGTTTGACTTTTGTTTTATGATAAAAATACTTATCAAAAATTGATTTCATTTTTCATTCATTGTCACATTATTCATTAAAATCACTTTTTTTTTTTATATATATTCTTATGGTTCTTGATGTGCTAAAAGGCCCTGAATGATACAGTACATAAACATCATGATGTCTTCATTGCTAACTCTAATAGCTAAGAGGTTAGGGAAACCTTGGGTATTATAGGTTTGGAGTCATCATCTAGATTAGAGCTTCATGAATTGTTGAGCCTTGTTTCATTATTTTTCATTTTGCATCTTCATTTGGGTTGTTGGGTTATTTTTAAATAGTTTTGAAATGTTAGAAGGTTATTTTTTTCATTATGTGATTTGATATTAACTTATAGACATTTTTGTAGTAACTAGGATATTAAATTTAGATTTATAAATTGATTTTTGATATCCTTTTTACATATTAAAAAAACCATATAATTAGTTAATTTTAGGGGGTTCTACGTGCTTAGGTAGCCTTATGCGATTCCCAAGTCCTAGGATCATCATATCTTTTTAGGCTAGGATGTGATAAGCATCAGAGCCAAGTTTTTAATATGGTTAAGGGAGTCTTTTAATATGAACACCTTGCATGAGTCATCTATAAAGCATAGGCAATTTGTGACCTTCATAGCTAGTCATTCATTAGGAATAGATCCGCTAAAAGTTTGTGGTGCATGAAACCTCTTAGATAGGATAGAGTATTACTATTCCATTATTGTGTTGCTATATGTTATTATTTGTGTGTTGTAGATACCATCGCTACCTAGGAAGAGAGCTGCTCCTGACACTCACTCTAGTACTAGAGAGAGAGAGAGATGCTAGAACATCTCAAGGATACATTAGACTTTGGTTGGATCTAGGATTTTAAGGAGAAGATGTAAGGCATGGCCATGGAGCTTATAAAGCTAAATGACTCACTAGAGACCCTTAGGAAGTAAAATAAAGAGATGATGGAGATGGTTAAGGAGACTGGTGAAGAAATCTTTCATATTTAGAATCAAATAGCCAAATACTAGATGCTTTAGCAAAGGTAACAAATCAACCTCCAGTGATCCCTATTTATAAGTGTTTAGAATGCCATAAGCATAATCATCCTACTAGTGTATGTCTTAAAAGGATAGTACCACATCACCTAGAGATTAGGTCTATTGCCTATATGGAGTAGCGTAAAATATCTGATAGCATTAAGTCAGAGTCAGACCTGGAGGAGGATGAGGAGTGGTATGATTTTGAAGTAGGTAGTTATAGACATTCGAACTAGGCACTAGAGGTAGTGAGTTTTGTGAGGAATTTAGAGATAGGATTAGTTAGGATTGTTGATTCTTTTGTGTTTGAACTCTCCCAGATATTGCTATTTTTAGATACTATTAACGGGTCATACGTACGACTTATTTTGGATATAGTTGTGATGTTATTTTAGTATTGTGAACTCTGAAATTTTGATATTGAGATGCAATAAAATGACTATTGAATTGAGTATACTGCTTAACTAAGTTTGTTATCTTGCTAATATGAAATTTCAACATGTTATATGTGCATATGTAATGTGCTTATAATTATTTATGCATAAGGATAGTATATAATGATTGATCTAGCATGCTAGAAATTGGTTATGTATTGTTGAATTCACCATTTATCATAAACGGAATGTTGTGGTGTAGACACATTCCACTTATTGAATATAATGATAGTAGCAGCAATATGGCACCAACCCAGGTGCCAAATGCTGCATCCTCATATGAAGAACTTTGGTAACATTATGAGGTACTGCCACCCGTTGGCAACCAAAGGCCAAGCCTACCCAATAATATGTAGGCCATACAATAGGAGATCTTGGCCTAGTGAAGGGAGCTTATTGAGTTGAGGGAAACAAGGTGAGGGATGCCTCTACCATCGTCTATTATTATGGAATTACCTTGAGAAGTAGTGGAAGCACCTTTACCAGCGAAACAACCTCGACGAGTCAGGATATGCATGCTACTAGACAAAGGAGTTTCCATCAATGATTTCAGGAAGATGAAACAGCCTAAGTTGAAAGGCAAATAGGGTGAGGATCCATAACTGTTCCTCGAAGTGATGTGTGTTATAATGAGAAGTTGATAGAACTAGTGGGCATATAATTGAAGAAGGACATGTAGGGGTGTGAACCTTCAAATTTGCATCCTTATGATCTGGCTACAGCTTAACACCTACTAAGAATAGTGTGCTACGCATAAAGCGGTCCCACTAGTCGGTTAGCGGGCAAGGGTCAAGGGGGCAGCGCCCTATTGAAAAATAAATTTTCTAAATCTTGCACCTCTAGTCGACCGCCTTTCTGTTACAAACCCACAGGATTAAATCAAGCTCGAATCAAAACTGAAACAGACTCGAAATGGATAAAAAAGCAGGAAATAGGTTAAACTAGCTGGCCAACGCGTATGAGGCGCACTGCCGCTCTGGTGTGCCGCCTTATAGGTGGCATGAAATTCATGCCAGCGGTAAGGCGGCACATTGACAACTGGCATGTCGCTAGTGCCGCCCATGCCGCCGGCACGCTGCTCGTGCCACCACTGGTATCGCCGACACCCCCTTTAGCAGCTCTATAAATAGAGCCTCCTTCCAGCTCATTTGGGGGAATTCCAAGGCAGAAATCCTCCTATACTGCTCTACTTATTGTGCTTAAGTTCTACTTGTAATTTGATACAAAAGCTGTGGTTTCATTTTTTTTTATTTTACATTCATTATGCTATTGTGCTAACCTTTTGTTGTTAAGGTTCAACTTCAAGGTCCTAAATCCAAAGTAGAGCTTAGATCCAGAGTTAAGCTTGCCCTGTTCATCTGAAAATCAATGAAAGCAAAGGTATAATTCCTTTTGTCCATTTTCAAAATTCTAAACTTAGATCTAGAATTCTCTTTAGGTCTAAAACAGAAAAGATCTAAAATTTATTAATTTAAGAATCAGAATTAAATTAATAAACAAACCAATACTTTTTCCAGAACCCCTCATTCACAAGAAGGGAGAACTATATGGGGTTTGATTCTTATTCAATAGGATACGTAGGCTGCCACTCTGAAAAGGCATCAACTCTAAAAATTTTTTAATAACATTTTCCCCTTTTTACTTTGATTTATTTGTATTCGCATCTTATTTCAATTCTATATCTTTCATGTCTTTAACTTAATTGAGGAATGTGTGCTTTTCCTAGTATCCATAAGGGCTAGAGGAAAGATCCTCTTTCTTTTTCATTTGTTTTGATTTGTAATAGTTAAGTAGGATTAATTTCCGCTTATTTATCTATAATTGTCATTTCATCCTATCATCTATAACTGTTCATGCATCATTATATTCCTGTTCATACGTACACGAAAATTCCTTTTCAAGAGTTATTTTGCTCTTTAGCTAAACTAAAGAAAATTATATTTTCTCACTTGAGTAATTATCAAAACCTGATCCCCGAGCCCCTTTGGTCACTCGCGGATTAGTACATTTTCCATTGGGATAAAAACAAAATATTTTGTGGAGTCAATCATTTTGGGTTTTCTTTAATTTTCCCAATTAAAACAAGTAAATTAAAATGGCAACTCATTTTTGAACTTTTAAAATACAAAAATCAATTTTCTGAACTCACAGCAAGTTCAAATCGTGGAGTTTCTCCAGAAGAGCATTTCGATTCCTCGGTGGATCGGACCGGTGTTCGGGCGAGACCTCACAGTTGGCGACTCCACTGGGAACATAAAATCTTTTTCAAATAAAAGATAAAGTGGATTACTTTTAGTAAAAAACCAAGTTTGGCTTTAAATGCAAAATAATTCTTTCATGCATCACTACATCGGACTCCTTGTCCAAAAACCCTAGCTTCCTAGGAAAACAAAGGATAGAAAGTAACATTGAGTGGGCAACCTTCCTTAGGTCTGCTTGCCGATAGTGATATCATCCAGCCCATGGCATATCCTCTAATCCTTTTAGAGGTGTAATGAGTATGCACATACCATTTGACCCACGTGAAGCTCCTTGTCTCACATGTGGTTAGGTATATCGCATCTCTAGTGTGATGGGTTCCCTTCAAACCACCCTAACCCTTTCATGTAATGACTCATAAAACCTTCCTTTAGGATTTTATGCACCATAATACTTAACTTGGTATATCATTATCATGAAACCTTTTCATTCATGCATACATGCATGCATAGCTTGAACCTTGTGAAGAGTCAAAAATCTATTCAAACATCTTCATACCCAAAGCCCATGGTATGCCCAAAACCCATAGTTCACCTAAACCTATGGTCAACACCCAAAGCCCATGGTTCACTTAAACCCATGGTCAACACCCAAAGCCCATGGTCCACCTAAACTCATGGTCAACAACCAAAGCCCATGGTTCACCTAAACCTATGGTCAACATCCAAAGCCCATGGTCCATCTAAACCCATGGTCAACAACCAAAGCCCACGGTCCATTTAAACCTATGATCCAAATCCAAAACTCATGGTCCACTTAAATCCATGATCAAAACCCAAAACTCATGGTTCACCTAAACCCTTGATCCAGTCCTATCCAAACCTATGTCAAACTCATGGTAAAAATAAACCCATCTATGGTACCCTCATCCTTTTTCATAATTCTTATCCAAGCTAAACACTAACCTAGTCCAAGCTAAACACTGACATAGCTTCATCTTTCATAATCCTTACTAAAGCTAAATACTAACCTAGCTTTCATCTTTCACAACTCTTACCTAAGCTAAACACTAATCTAGCTTTCATCTTTCTTAGTCCTTGCGCAAGCTAAACACTGATATAGCATTATCCTTAACCATCCTTACCAAAGCTAAATACTGACTTAGCATCACTCTAATCCTTACCTAAACTAAATGCTGACTAGGTTTCATCTCTTACATCACTATCTAAGCCCATGGCCCATCTAAGCCCATGATCTAGTCTAACCCATTATCCAACTATCACCAAACCCATGGTCCACCCAACATCCAAATCCATGGTACATCCATACCCAATCACAAAACCCATGATCACTCTATCCTTAAACCCATGGTAAACCATTCATAAGTCATAATCCCAAGCTAAATTCTCACCTAGCCACTCAAAGCTAAAATCTGACCTAGCCACTCAAAGCTAAAATCTGACCTAGCTCCCTTAGCTAAATACACAGCTAGCTAACATCATACACCTCTATCCTTATCTTTACCCATACATCGTCAATCTAACCATAAGACATTGTCATCTATTGTCATTAAACCTAAGATCCTTTGGTTTGTCACACCTCCCCATAACCCTTTTTTCCAAAGCTTGATACTAACCCAGTTCCTTTTTCCTTTCAAAGAGGTTGGCAAAATGTCTGTTGCTAGAGATGAAGTCACTGCTACCAAAGCTGATGAAATTTTTAACGAGCTTCTTGTTAAGCTCTTTGAACAACAAGAGACCCTGATGAAGAGGCAAGATGCCTCTTTTCAAGATTGCTCAAAGCCTAAAGGAGGGCCATTATAGAACATGTTCGCACCTTGATGGAATAGACCTCCTTGGTCCAAAGCTCAACTGACCCAAAACTACTCAAATTTGACCTAAGACTTACTCTTTATCCTGTCTATGGATCCATTTCCAGAGCTGACTCCAGAGACAAAAAGCCTCCAAACATTGACACCATCCCACCACCACCTGAATTCCTCAGAAATAACTCACCTTTCCAAATCATGACAATTCAACCACCAAATTTTACCCCTACTCTCACTTCCCGACCCGCGGATCCTTTCCAAGGGAAGGAAGTCAATCCTGAAATCAAAGCCATCATGGAAAAAGTTAAGCACATGGAAAAAATGATAAAAAGTCTGAAGAAAAAAGAGGACCTGGTTGATATAGACTCCTTGAGCTTATTTCCCAATGCAAGAGTTCCACCAAAGTTCAAGATGCCGAATTTGGACAAATTTGATGGTACTACTTGCCCCAAGATCCATTTAAAGATGTATGTAGGGGCAATGCATCCCTTTAGTATCAACAATGAGCTCCTTGCTGTGAACTCTCAAAAATGCAGCTAGTGGACCGTCTTTCAATTACGAATCCACAGAATCAAGCAGAGCTCCAATCGGAGCTGAAATGGGCCTGAAGCAAATAGAAATAGATTGAGCTGCGCGAGTGGCACTGAGAGGCACGATTTCCATGCTGCCCAGGAGGCGGCACGCATCCCATGCCGCCGGAAGAAAGCCATGTCACCGGTGCAGCATGAAAATCATGCCATCGGTATGGCGGCACGTCTGGCGTGCCGCCCAGAAGGCCGGCACGTCTGGCGTGCTGCCTAGACGGCCTGTGCGTCGGCCGTGCTGCCCCTGCCGTCGGCGCCGCGCCGACGCCGCCGTCCATACCGCCGGCTTCTCCTCTATCGGCTCTATAAATAGGAGCCTCCTCTAGCCTCATTTGGCATGACTTCCAATGACTTACAATGATTTCCAAGAGATTCTAAAGCATTCTAGAGCATTTCAAAGTGATCAGAGCAATTTCAAAGCATATTTTCGTTCTTATACTCGCATATTTGCTGCTTCTAGATCCAGATTCCAAGCTTCCTTTGAATTCAAGGTGGAGTTGAGATCCGGAGCAAAACTAGTTCCATTCGTTTGAAAGCCAAGAAAAGCAAAGGTATAATCCCTTTTCCCATTTTAAAATTCTAAATTCAGATCTAGAATTTTATTTAGGTCTAAAACTAAAAAGATCTAAAAAACTTATTAATTTAAGAATCAGAATTAAGTTAATAAGCAAACCAACACATTTTTAAAACCCCTCCTTCGCAAGAAGGGAGAACTGCATGGGGTTTGATTCCTATTCAATAGGATACGCAGGCTGCCATTTTGAAGGGCATCAACTGCAAAAATCTTTTTATTAATATTGTTTTCCTTTTTATTTTGATTTATTCACATTAATCCTTTATTTTGTGATTTTATTTTCAGTTTATTTTGGGAAATGTATGCTTTTCCTAGTATCCATGAGGGCTAGAGGAAAGATCCCCTTTATTTCATTTGTTTTGATATTGTAATAATGAAGTAGGATTTATCTTTCCTATTTATTTATTATTGTCATTCCATCACATCATATATATATATATATATATGTTCATTCATCATTATATTTTTGTTCATGCATACACAAAAATTCAATTTTAAGAGTTATTTTGCATTTCAAGCCAAGCTAAAGAAAATAACATTTTCTTAAACTGTGTAATTACCAAAACCTGATCCCCAAGCCCTCCTTGGTCACTCGCGGATTGGTGCACTTTTTCGTTGGGATAAAATCAAATTATTTTTGGAGTCAACCATGTTGGGTTTTCTTTAATTTTCCCAATTAAAATAAATAAATTAAAGTGGCGACTCACTTTTTCAACTGTCAAATTACAAAAATCAATTTTCCGAACTCACAGCGAGTTTTAATCGTGGAGTTTCTCTCGAAGAGCATTTCGATTCCTCGGCGGATCGGACCGGTGCTCGGGCGAGGCCTCATAGTTGGCGACTCCACTGGGGACTTAAAATCTTTTTCAAATAAAAAATAAAGTGGATTACTTTTGGTATAATACCAAAGTTTGGCTTTAAAAGCAAAATAACTCTTTCATACATCACTACATCGGACTCCTTGTCCACAAAACCCTAGTTTCCTAGGAAAACAAAGGATAGAAAGTAACATCGAGTGGGCAACCTTACTTAGGTCTGCTTGCCGATAGTGAAATCATCCAGTCCACGACGTATCCTCTAATCCTTTTAGAGGTGTAACGAGTATGCACGTACCATTCGACCCACGCGAGGCTCCTTGTCTCACATGTGGTTAGGTATATTGCATCTCTAGTATGATGGGTTCCCTTCAAAACCACCCTAATCCTTTCATGTAATGACTCATAGAACCATTCCTTTATGATTGTATGTACTATAATACTGAAACTTGGTATGTCATTATCATGAAACCCTTTTTTCCATTCATGCATACATGCATGCATGTATAAAACCTTACAAAGTTGGAGAGTCTTAATTCTACTCAAACACTGCTAGTCCCAAAACCCATGTCAACCCATGGTCCCAAATATATTCCATGATGTTCATTCCATACCTAAGCTAGAAACTGACCTAGCTTTATTTTCTTTATCCTAAAGGTTGAAAAGATGTCTATTGCCGGAGAAGAGACCAATACTACCAGGGCTAATGAGATCTTTGATGAGCTATTTTTCAAACTTTCTGAGCATCAAGAGACCATCATGAAAAGGCAGGAAGCCCTTTTCCAAGACATGCTGAGGGCCCAAAGGAGGGCAATCATGGAGGATGTCCGGACCATGCTGGAACAGACCTTTCTGACCCAAAACCCCACTGAGCCAAAATCATTCAAGATTGACCCGAAACCCACCTATTATCCTGTTTATGGATCCACTTCCAAAGTTGAATCCAAAGATAAAGAAACGGCAAACACTGATGCCATCCCACCACTACCAATCCCATCACCCGAGTTCCTCAAGAATAACTCACCAAACATCACTTCTGCCTCCACCTCCCAACCCGCGGATCCTTTCCAAAGGAAGGAGGTTGACCCTGAGATAAAAGCCTGCATGGACAAGATGGAGCGCATGGAGAAGATACTGTTAGGGATGAAGAAGAAAGAGGATTTGATTGATATAGAATCCTTAAGCTTGTTCCTTGATGCAAGGGTTCCTCCCAGATTCAGGATGCCTAAATTTGATAAATTTGATGGGACTACCTGCCCTAGGATCCACCTCAAAGTCTATGTGGGAGCTATGTAGCCATTAGGTGTGGATAATCAACTTCTAGCCCAATTATTCCAACAATCACTGACCGGACCAGCTGTGAAGTGGTTTGTGGATTTGGATGTCACCAAGAAGCAAACCTAGGAAGACATCTGCAATATTTTTGTTTAGCAGTATCACTACAATATCGAGGTCGATGTAACCAGAAGAGACCTCGAGACCACCAAACAGAATGCTAAGGAATCCTTCTCCTCGTTCCTTACGAGGTGGAGGAAGAAGGCTTCTCAAATGGTAAACCGACCTCCTGAAAATGAGCAAATTGACATAATTGTCAAGAACCTCTTTCCAGTTTACCAGGAAAGGCTACAGACTTAGTACCTACCTTCCTTCAAAGCCCTAATTGCCACTGCTTTGAAAATCGAAGATTTGATACAGAGTGGTCATATCAGAGAAGACACTCCATCAGGGTCAAGATATAAGAAACCCGCTCATCAGGGTAATGTTACTTCCTCAACAAATTAGAAAGGGGGGAAGTTAATACTATGACAATCAAGAAGCCTATCCAGATTGAAAGGAGGCAGTTTTCTGATCTTGGGGGTGTGCCCATGAGTATCATCCTGAAGAAGCTACTTAAGGGAAATATGGTAAAACTTCTGGAGCCAAAACCAGTCCCCAATCCACTTTCCAAAAACTACAACCCACATGAAAGGTGTGATTACCATCAGGGACCTGGGCACAAAACAGATGCGTGCAAGGCCCTTAGACACAGAATTCAGGACCTCATTGACTCCAATGACCTGATTCCCCCAAAAGCCTAACCAAACATCAACACCAACCCCTTGCCTAACCACACAGTAAATGCCATAAATAATCATGAGGGAGTTGACCCTATCTCCTTGATAGAGCCGAATCCCAGCTATTGATGTGTCTTGGACCTCTCTAACCTAGTTGAGGAGATCAATGCCATCACCAGAAGTGGCAGAGTTATCTAGAACTAACCAACCCCAAACACTCAACCTACCCAACCTATTTTTGCACCAACTGATAAATTGAAAGGGATTCTTGAACCAGACGAAGATCCCATTCTTAAACAACTCAAGAAGACACAAGCCAACATTTCAGTTTGGAGTTTGATCCAATCTTCATATCCTCACCGCCAAGCTCTTTGCAAGGCGCTGAATCAATGCCAAACTCCAATTGACATCACACCAGAAAACCTTGTGGCTTCTATTACCTCTGCTGCAAAAGGGGTATCTATTACTTTTGGAGAAACTGACATTCCAGAAGGAGATCCTAACCACAACAATGCCCTCTACATCACAGTGGTTACATGGGGAAAGACTGTGCCAATGGTTCTCATTGATAATGGTTTAGCTCTTAATGTGTGCCCTCTGAAAGTGGCAAGCTACTTAGGATTGGAGGTTACTGATTTTACCCCTTCAGATCAGATTATAAGGGCGTATGATAACACCAAGAGGGTGGTCCTTGGAGTAGCTATAATTGATGTAACTATTGGGCCAACATCTTTCACCATACCATTCCAAGTGATTGATGTACCTTCTTGCTTCAACTTATTACTAGGGAGGCCCTGGATCCACCAAGCAAAGGCTATCCCTTCTTCCCTACACCAGAAGGTCAAGTTCCCTTTCAAAAATGGGATTGTGACTGTAAAAGGGGACATGCATGGAAGACTAGACATTCCAAGCTCTGTTCCTATTCTTGAAATTCAGCCTGAGCTATCCTCTTATCCACTTTCAGGCTTCTTCTTCATTCAATACATTGAGGGTGAAGAGGATAAAGAATTCGTTCCCTTTGATTTTGACCCCTTTGGGAATATTGCTATTGCTAACATGCTCCGCAAAATGAATTACTTTCCTAGTCTAGGTCTGGGAAGAAGCCAACAGGGTTTGAAGTCCTTCCTAAATTATCCCGTGGCAACACCACCATTTGGGCTAGGGCACAAACCCACTGATGAGGATATGGAAGAGATGGAGAATCGGGCCAAAGACAGAATAGCAGCCCTTAAGAGAGGTGAGGTTTATGACTGGCCCATGCGCCCTTACTTCAAAACTCTAAATGGCTACTTTGTAAAGGAAGGTGACACAGTTCCTTACTGTAACTTTCCTGAGCCTTGGGTCTGCCCTATTACCGGAAAACTGATTCCTGGATTTGAAATTTTTTCTGATGTCAGGCTTGAGATAGAAGATTATGAACCAATCTATATACTCAGTCGAGATTAGGAAGAGAACATGGAGGTTAGTCTCTTTGATGAAGTATCCATGCTCACTGTTGAGGAAGAGAAAACTGACCCTTCCACCTTAATCCAGTCCACCAAGATCGAGTTGTAAAATTGGTCCTTTGAGGAGAGCCCCTTCTATCCATTTGAACCAGAGTCTGAACCATAATCCATACCTGAGTCAGAGTCCCAGTTTGAGATAGATTCATCTTCTGAATCTAAGTCTATCTCTTCAATTTCTTCTGTTGATGATGTAATTGACCTTAAGGGTCTCACTTTTAGTTTTGATGTAAATTGGGACATATCCCCACTTGAAATCAATAAAAGTCAAACCTTTTTCTCTTATGACTCTGTGTCTCCATTTTTATTTGATGTTCCAACTTTTAAATCTGACTTAAATGAGACATCAAATAAAAATAAAATAAATGAAATAAAAGATGACACAATTAAAAAGCCCATCAATGTTGGCACTCATGACATGCAAAAAATTACATACATTGCATCTGCATGCATAGATAGGGATCACATTGAAAGGATGATCAGAGACTTTCAAGACTGTTTTGCATGGCAACCAAAAGACATGACAGGGTTGGATCCAAGCATCGCAGTTCACAAAATCCCAGTTTATCCAGGTGCTAAGCCCATCCAACAGAAGTTGAGAAGACTCAAGACAGAATGGTCTATTCTAATCAAAGAAGAAATTGCCAAGCTACTGGATCACAACTTCATTGAGCCGATCAACTATCCATCTTGGCTTGCTAACATTGTGCCAGTTCCCAAGAAAGATGGCAAAGTCAGAATGTGTGTGGATTATAGGGATATGAATAAAGCCTGTCCTAAGGATGATTTTCCCTTGCCTCACATTGATTTGTTGGTAGACCGCATGGCAGGTTCTAAATTGGTTTCCTTAACCGATATGGCTGTGGGATATAATCAAATAATGGTTCATCCTCTTGACAAAGAGAAGACAACTTTCATTACTGAATGGGGCACCTATTGCTACCGGGTCATGCCATTTGGGCTT
Organism: Reutealis trisperma; assembly: GCA_947687605.1. NCBI lineage: Eukaryota > Viridiplantae > Streptophyta > Magnoliopsida > Malpighiales > Euphorbiaceae > Reutealis > Reutealis trisperma. The sequence continues at coordinate 43,722 of CANTUT010000722.1, read as the reverse complement.
AAAAATGCTGGAGCAACCTACCAGAGGATGGAAACTACCATTTTCCATGACATGATGCATAAGGAAATTGAAGTTTATGTGGATGACATGGTAATCAAAGGTGCCACTGTTGAAAACCATTCAGAGGCATTAAGGCGATTCTTCCTTATACTTCGCCAACACAATCTCAAACTCAATCCTGCCAAATGTGTCTTCGGAGCCTCATCTAGAGTTTTCCTGGGCCACATGGTCTGCAAGAAAGGTATAGAAGTGGACCCTGCTAAGTTGATGGCAATTCTGGAAATGCCAGCTCCAAAAATAGAAAAGGAGATCAGAGGTTTCCTTGGACGACTTTAATACATTAGTCGATTCATCAATCAATTGGCTGATGTATGTGGTCCCATCTTCAAACTACTCAGAAAAGGAGCCTCCAAACAATGAAATGATGACTGCCAAAGAGCCTTTGACCATATCAAATAGTATTTACTAAACCCACCAGTGCTACAGCCGCCAAGGTTTGGAAAGCTCTTATTGCTTTATCTATCAGTAACCGATGAAGCAATGGGGGTAATGCTTGCCCAAAATGCTCCAGACTCTAGTAAGGAGAATGCAATCTATTACCTAAGCAAAAGGATGCTGTCTCATGAGCTCAAGTACAGTTTTACAGAAAAGTTGTGCCTTGCTTTAGTATGGGTCTGTCACAAGCTATAACACTATCTTTGTTCCTTCACAACTCATGTTCTGGCTGATAAGAGCCCTTTGAAATTCCTTATAGAGAAGCCGGTTCTTGACAGTAAGATGGCAAGGTGGATGGCTGTATTAGCTGCATATGATCTAAAATATGTGCAGCGAAAGCAGTAAAAGGTAGCATAGTGGCTGATTAGTTAGCTGCAGCTCTAGTAGATGATCATTAGGTTGAGCCTGAATTTCCTGATGAAGACATCTTGACAATTGAAGCTGAAGTATGGAAGCTTTACTTTAAAAGGGCATCTAACAATAAAGGATATGGTGTCGGTATTGTATTCATTACACCAAATGGGGAAAACTTACCCATTGCAATCAAGTTGAACTTCGAAGTGACAAATAATGAAGTAGAGTATGAGGCATGTATCTGTGGTCTTAAAGTAGCAATAAGGCTCAGGATCAAATGCCTCGAGATTTATGGGGATTCGAATATGATAGTCTCCTAAGCCTTGGGAAAATGGAAGATCATAGAAGAGCGCTTGGTTCCTTACCATAAGCGTTTAAATGAACTAGCAGCTAGTTTTCATGAACTGTCTTTCCACTATCTACCAAGGACAAAGAACAGATTTGCTGATGCTTTGGCAACACTTACTTCAATGCTTGACATAAGCGATGGCTTCATAATCAGACCAGTTACAATCGAAGTTAAACATGAGTCAGGCTGTATAGCTCATTATCTGAATGTCTAAGCGGCTGATAGCAAGCCATGGTTTTGGGACATTTTCAACTACATCAAGAATGGACTCTATCCTAAAGGAGCCTCTAAGACAGAAAAGAGGACTTTAAGATAGTTGTCTAAGAGTTTCATTCCAAATGGGGAAGTACTCTACAAGCAGACTTGGGATAACATCCATCTGAGATGTGTCACTGAAACAGAAGCCCAGCAGATCATGGAACAGATGCATGGTGGCAATGAAGGTCCACACATGAATGGAATTGCTATAGCCCGCAAGATCTTGAATCAGGGTTATTTATGGCTTACCATGAATCAAGATTGCGCGAGGTATGTTCAAAGGTGCCATAAGTGCCAGATCTATACAAAACTTCAGAAGAAACCTCCTATACCTCTATCTCCTATCACTATGCCTTGGTCATTTGCAACTTGGGGCCTAGACGTCATCGACAAAATAAGCCTAAAATCTTCCGGCAAACACGAGTTCATTCTGGTGGCTATTGACTATTTCTCTAAATGGGTTGAAGCTGCACCTTACCAGGAGGTTGCTCTGTTATTAAAGAAGGAGAAAATTTAACACTACAAGTCTTCTCCATACAGACCTCAGACAAATGGTGTAGTTGAAGCCGCAAACAAGACTCTGAAAAGTATACTGCAAAAGATGGTTGACAACCATAAGGATTGGCACTTGTATTTGCCATATGCCTTATGGGGATACAGAATAATAGTACGTACTCCAACCGGTGCCACACCTTACTCTTTGGTGTATGGGATGGAGGCCGTTCTGCCAATTGAGGTAGAAATCAAGTCAGCTCACATTATGAGGGAGAGCCAGTTGGACGAAGTGAAATGGGCGAAAGGTTACCATAACCAACTTCTAGCCATCGACGAAAAAAGAATGGATGCCTTATATCAGATGCAAGGTTATCAACAGAAACTGGCTCGGCATTTTGATAAGAGAGTCAGAGACAGAGGATTGCAAGAGGGTCAACTTGTTTTGAAAGAAATAAGGGCACCTGTTCATGATACAAGGGAAAAATTCAGACCAAACTGGAGTGGTCCCTTTCTAATCAAAAAGATTTTATCCGGAGGAGTGGCAATCCTGACAGACTTGGATGGCATAGAATTTGCTATCCCGTGCAACCTGGATCAACTCAAGAGATACTTTGCATAAAGCATCCTTGTAACTCATGCATAGCATTTGCAAATTATGATCAGCATTCACATTCTTTTCCTTAAAGTCAGAACTACGTGGACCTGATTCTCCATAAAGAGGAAAAAAAGAAATAAAAATCATAAATCATTGTATGGAGATACGTAGGCAGCCCATGCGGGTTCGGTCCAATTCATCGATAACATTTTCATTTTTCACAAATCATTCAGCTCTTAATTGTGTCATTGAAAAAAAAATGAAAATAAGCTCACTAAGTTGAAAACCTGAAAGGGCAGTTTAGGCAAAAATTAGAGCAACAAAAGAGATAAAAAAATAAATGATGTCTTATTTTATCTCATTTATACTTTGGAACATTTAAAAGAAAATACAGACATGGTCAAAAAATTTATCCCAAACTAAAACGATAATCATGTTTCTTCTTCTATCTCCTCAAGAATAGCAACTCTTTTGGCCTTCTCTGATTTCCAGGAGTTGGCTATCCACCAATCAATATATTGTGTGGATTTACCGCCTTGGTCAGCAAGGTGAACAGTATGAAAACCCTTTACCCATCCATTTCTTATAGCTCGGGCAACAGTCTCGATAATCAAGACAGACTCAAATAGAGCGCCATCTGAGGGCACGCCCTGACTGTGTCCCATTTAGCGCATAACCCTAGTAGCCTAGTAAAAGGTCACCATCCTCAATCCCAGCAAATAGACCATTTTGTAGCCAAAACTCATGGTCATGAATCTTCTGATTTTATACCATTCACATCTCCACAGCAGGTCGTCAGAGTCCAGCTCCATCAACCACTTTGTCCATTCTTTCTCGAAATCCCATTTTATCACAATGGTCCGAGTTCTGTACCAAGAAGCAGAATAATTTACCTTGGTGGGAGGTCCAACTATCCGGAGATGATCCCTTAACCAAATCTAAAAAAAAAAAGGTACATAAGAGATAAGCATAAACACAGAAAATAGTTGAACTGAAATACAAAAAGTTAGAATGCAATAACCTGAAGAATAATAGGGCTAATTGACCACGGCCCACCAGAAGTACAAGACCTGTCCAAACTCATAATGGTCTCAGCCAAAACTATGGCTGCAATAGATCTCCCCTCTTCCATTTGTGGAATCAACTCGGTAACTCTAGCATCGCCCCAACCAGTAGGGCTCACAAAGATGTATCAGGCAGTCAGATAGAAGGATAAAGCCCGCATCCTCAAATGAAACCACCCATCATCCTCAAAATCTTTGGGATCATGGAACTCTGCTATCACAGCATTCAGATCTACCCAATCATCCACCATCATGGGACTAGCAGCCTCAATGCTCAAATCAAGAAGTCCCTTAAAAGAGTTGAAATATCCTACCTTCTCTATAGGAGTAGCCAGCACAGCCTCTGGATCAGATCCAAGCAGTACAGAAAATTCCTCAAATGTAGGACACATCTCTTCCATAGATGCCCCAAACCTGAAGACATGGGCAGTTGGATCCCAAAAGCGCAAGCAGGCACGCAAAAATTCCCAATCCACCTTTATTCCTATTAGGGTGGGCATAGCGCTTACCCCATACTTTCCTAAATTAATTCTCTCCACTTTTGTGAGGTTCTTGCACCATAAGAATATCGCATGGCTGAAATAAGGCTCCATTGTGAGAAATGATTGAAAATGACTTTTTGAGGCACAAAAATCGAGAAGTACGGACTGACAATGGACAAAAGCTATTTAAATAGATAGAACCTGACCTGCAATTAATGGCTACTGGCAGCACAGTAAGCATGCCGTCGGCCGTGCCGCTATGGTGGCGGCACGACAGATGTGCCGCCGCCTCAGCCATGCTGCCCATACCAGCGGCACGCCTACTGTGCCGCCCAAGCCATCCCTGCCTCCTTCCCTCAAAACAAGTTTTTACATGATCTCGGGTTTAAAATCATTTATTTTTCTCAAAATCAAGTAGAAAATGAGAGAAAAGCGTAAGGTGCAGCGCAATGGAATTCTTATTTCAGCCAAATATTCGCATTCATACCATGCATCTATGTCATTCAAAACATACATAAAGTCATAACATGTCATACATTTCCAAAATGTCACATAAGCGTAAAAGTCCGTACATTCCAAATATCATGCATACATTTATCATCCTCAGTACATGTATACATGAAAAGGCAAAAAACTGACAAAAAAAGAAAAGGTCTCTAGCAACCACGCCTGGGCATGCGACGTCCTCACCTGGGCACATCCTGTTCGTGACTATCCTCCGTTAAATCTCTCTCGTGCAGAAAGGAGGTCAAAGCAAATGCATATCGACCTAAGAGGTCGTAGTGATAGCAAACAAAACTCATGGGAACCTGAGGAAGAAAGATATATCAGAATCAGTACAAGGCAAAACTGTCAAAAGGTTAAGAGTTCCAGCTAAGCAAAAATCATTACCTCTGTCACAGTCTCAGGGATAGTAGGAAAGAAGGCTGGACGTGCATTAGGAAGATGATAACGACGTAATCGGTCGTCATTAGAAAAATAATCCAGATAAGCTGGCAAGCAGACAAGACCAGTAGACAAAGGAACTGAATCTATCGGTCCTCCCACTGAAACATTTGGAGCTAGAGCTGGGGCAGAGCCGCTAGCCCCTGAAGGGCCAACCCCAGCAGGATCAGCTGCAAAGCCTGAATGGGCGGCCATAACACCTGAAGGTCTGACCCTAGGACCTATACTGCCAACCAGAACAGTACCGCCAGCCCGTGAAAAACTCCCAACTCTAGAGGGAGGACCTCGGGAAGACGCTGAACTCGACCTCCTATAAGACGGCTCTTGCAATCTATCCAAGGAAGGTGTCCCACGCATCAAGGATGTCTCACAGAAGTCATCGTAATCCGCATCTGACAATAAAAAATCTAGACAGGAAGCTCCATTAACCCACTCATCCTCTCCCAGGATAGCCAGCCCAAATCTCATATCTGTTGGAGGGGGCAGTGGCACAACTCTCTCTCCTATAACCTGTGCCCTTACCCTTTCTCCCAAATAGAACATCCTCAGGGACTCACAGCGGAGTAAGAGTCGACAAGAAGCCAAGGCCATGCTAGGCCTGATATGGTCAGAGATCCACTCCAGGAACCTGATAAATAGAGACCATCTCACCTGCAAACAGATTATAATATGCAGTAGTAGAAGATGAAACAGTAAGAGTCATATTAAGATCAACGGAGAAATACCTGGTTTGCGGTCACAGTAGCAAAGAACTGTCAACACTGATCAAATGGTCTCATCATGAAGTCAGGTCTGTTGGACATCCTCCAAATGCGTTTGTAAGGAGGATCAATAGCATTGGACTCTTTCAGTGATGGAGCCAACGTCAAAAAATGCTCATAAACCCAGTACTGCAGGAAATAGAATTTTGTCAGTCACTTAGGCAGAGATCAGCCAACAAAGTACCATAGAGTAATACTTACCTCAAGCACAATAGAGGTACCACCATGCCCGCAAAGCGTGCCATGGGAGATGCTGCACAGCTCATGATACATGGCATAAAGGCCAGCACCTCCCTAATCAAACTCCTCAATCTCATCCAGATTCTCCAATGATCGCAGGATATTCAGATTTATGCAGTCCTTGTTGTTGTGCAAAAAAGTACAGCTCAGAATAATCAAGGCACAAAGTCTAGCACCCTGATCGACACCATATTGACTAAGAGCCTGACCCATAGTCATCAAAGTCTGATGAAGCCAAGAACGTGGGACATTCAGGCTCCCACAAGGGGAATCAGCCCCAATCAGAGCGGTCATCTCTACAAAAGAGCGCTCGATCCATGAAGAATAAAACTCGAGAGGATGAGATTTGAAATGCATACTAGTAAGCATGCTCCACTCGAAGGGAGTGACTGTCATCTCACCATAGCCAAAGTGAAATGTGTTTGTAGTATCCCACCAACGCTCCACTAATGCTTTGAGTATAGTAGTATTAACTAGCTGCTTGACATCCAGCTCCAGCCACCCGAGCAGTCCAGATGGCTCAAGACGCAGACGGATAGCCTCCTGACTAGTCAAGTAAATGGGAACCAGCTCCATGACACTACGGCCACCCCGGGGCCTTAAATTTGTCCTCTGTAATTTTTTTTATAAAAAAAAAATAAATTATATATATTATTATCAGAATTTTTATTGACTGTGCAAGAAAAGGAAAGCATACCTGAATAGTTCCAGTGAAGTTGATGTGCTGCTCCGGCTCCTTTAGCAATATCTCTGAATTTTCAGCACTCGCTGCTGGCTGGTTGAAGATATCCATCAGGAGAAAGTAAAAAGAAAGAAAGTAAAATTTGAGAGAAGAGAAGAAGCTAGAGAGAGAGAGAGAAAAGAAGAGAGAGAGAGACAAATGAACTTATGAGAAAAGAGTGAAGGAAGTTAAGCTTTATATAAAGGAAAAGGTAGGCCCCCCATCATAACATCTTTTTCACTTTTTTTGATTCGCAGGTCCAATTCACGTGGTTTTGCCATAACAAACTCATTTTAAGTCGAAATTCAGTGCGTCTGAAGCAGTGAATCCGTGGAATTTTTATCTATCTCCCAAAACAGATGAGGTCTTGATCGGAGTCCAGAATCTCTAGAAATTGCAGAAAAGTTGAAAATTCAAAAATAGCCTGAAAATTGAAAACATTCTAAACTGAATCAGAATAACCAGAAATCAGACATGAAGCTCTTCCATAAATCTCAATACTGAAAGGGAATTTCAGAATTCTTGGAATGGCATCCTAAGCCTCCGGTTCACACTTATCAGATTCGGCCTCTATCTGGCCAAATAAGATAAGGGGGGCAGCTGTGAACTCTCAAAAATGCACCTCCAATGGACTGTCTTTCAATTATGAATCCACAAAATCAAGTAAAGCTCGAATCAGAGCTGAAATAGGCTCAAAGCGGATAGAAACAGATTGAGCCGCCCGAGTGGCGCTGGGAGGCACAATTTCCGTGCCGCCCAGGAGGCGGCACGTATCCCATGCCGCTGGAAGAAAGCCATGCCGCCGGTGCAGCATGAAAATCATGCCATCGGTATGGCGGCACGTCTGGCGTGCCGCCCAGAAGGTCGGCATGTCTGGCGTATCGCCCAGACGGTCGGCGCGTTGGCCGTGCTGTCCCTGCCGCCGGCGCCGCGCCGACGCCGCCGTCCGTACCGCTGGCTTCTCCTCTGTTAGCTCTATAAATAGGAGCCTCCTCCAGCCTTATTTGGCACGACTTCCAATGACTTACAACGATTTCCAAGAGATTCTAAAGCATTCTAGAGCATTTCAAAGCGATCAGAGCAATTTCAAATCATATTTTCGTTCTTATACTCGCATATTTGCTGCTTCAAGATCCAGATTCCAAGCTTCCTTTGAATTCAAGGTGGAGTTGAGATCCGGAGCAAAACTAGTTCCATTCATCCGAAAGCCAAGAAAAGCAAAGGTATAATCCCTTTTCCCATTTTAAAATTCTAAATTCAGATCTAGAATTTTGTTTAGGTCTAAAACTGAAAAGATCTAAAAAACTTATTAATTTAAGAATCAAAATTAAGTTAATAAGCAAACCAACACATTTTTAAAACCCCTCCTTCGCAAGAAGGGAGAACTGTGTGGGGTTTGATTCCTATTCAATAGGATACGCAGGCTACCATTCTGAAGGGCATCAACTCCAAAAATCTTTTTATTAATATTGTTTTCCTTTTTATTTTGATTTATTCACATTAATCCTTTATTTTGTGATTTTATTTTCAGTTTATTTTGGGGAATGTGTGCTTTTCCTAGTATCTATAAGGGCTAGAGGAAAGATCCCCTTTATTTCATTTGTTTTGATATTGTAATAATGAAGTAGGATTTATCTTTCCTATTTATTTATTATTGTCATTCCATCACATCATATATATATGTTCATTCATCATTATATTTTTTTTCATGCATACACAAAAATTCAATTTTAAGAGTTGTTTTGCATTTCAAGCCAAGCTAAAGAAAATAATATTTTCTTAAACTGTGTAATTACCAAAACCTGATCCCTGAGCCCTCCTTGGTCACTCACAGATTGGTGCACTTTTCCGTTGGGATAAAATCAAATTATTTTTTGAGTTAACCATGTTGGGTTTTCTTTAATTTTCCCAATTAAAATAAATAAATTAAAGTGGCGACTCACTTTTTCAACTGTCAAATTACAAAAATCAATTTTTTGAACTCACAACGAGTTCCAATCGTGGAGTTTCTCCCGAAGAGCATTTCGATTCCTCAGTGGATCGGACCGGTGCTCGGGCGAGGCCTCACACTTGCTCAACTCTTTCATCAAACACTTATGGATATTACCCTAAGATAGTTTATTAACTTAGATGATACCCAAAAACAGACTTGGAAGGACATTTGTAAGGCATTTGTCGAATAGTACCACTATAATAATGAAGTGGACATTGCAACAAGGGATTTGGAGACCACAAAGCAACTTCCAGATGAGTCCTTTTTGATGTTCCTTATAAGGTGGAGGGCTAAAGCTGCTCAAATGGTAAACAAGCCAAACAAGCAAGAACAAGTAGATATCATTGTCAAGAATCTACTTCCTGTCTACAAAGCCCACTTGTTAACACAATACCTACCCACCTTTAGAGCTTTGGTTGCAACTGCATCAAAAGTTGAAGTCAATCATTTCAAGTTGAATTCCCTACCACCAACCTGAACAGTGATGAGGAATCTAGTCCTAACTCAAACCCACCTTACCTCAGCCCCAGAAGGCATGTCATGGAGTAGTTCAAGTTCAGTCAATCTGACCTGTTTGAGATTAAATTCCAAATCTAAACTTGAGTCCAAGTCTGAATCTTAAAAGTCTGAGTCTAAATCTGAGTCAGAGTCTATCGTTTTTATTCTCGTCGACCATAATGGTTCCTTTTGTCATCTTGCAATAAAGTTTCCTTTATAGTAATGCACATACATTTTCTTTTCGTCTTCCTTATTTAGTCCAGCATGGATGAGCCATAAAAAAAAAACAAAAAAAAAAGAGAAGAGAAAAAGAAAAAGGGGAAAAAAGAGATGAACAAACAATCAATTAAAACCACCATAATTAGCATGAATCATAATTTGAGGTGCTCACAAATCAACTATCACTTCATCGGCTCCTAATTAAAGAAGGTCAAGCAATGGACCTCTCATTAAACAATTGAAGCAAAAAGAGCGAATCAAATAGAATTACCTATTGCACATTAGCTAATCAAACAATGCATCTCAACAAGGATAACAAGTTCAGAAAAGGTCTTTGTCAAATCTAGAATTCAAAGGCCAGAGGCCCTTAAAGTAGTGGCCTAAATCATAGTGGAATGTTTTCTTCCAAAATACAAGCTCGCTAAGTTGAAAACCCAAAAAGGGTGGCTTAGGCAAAAGTTAGAGCTGAGAGAGAGAGAGAGAGAGAGAGAGCTCATCTAAGTCTCCTTCCTTCATGTCCAAAGTTGTTAAATCATCTTCAATCAATATGTCATCCTTCCTAACTAAAGGTTTATTCTCTAAGGATATACAATCTTCTATGCCCTTATCCTACAATGGGGGCATGTCTTCCTAGGTCGTCATCTGTTGTCAATCCATCCCATCGCTTAGCTCAAAGAGCTAAGGCACAATCCCTCATACATATCTCCAGTCTATCACATCCTTTTCTCTCATTTGGAAGCATGATCCCTAATTTATCTTTTTCCACTAGCCCTTTAGCCATTCCTAAGGGCCCTTTGTTTCAACTAGTGCAATTTACAATTAAGTGTCACTTTAAGAGTCTCTTCAGTCTCAAATAACAAGAAAAGCTTGACTTGCTCTTTTTCATGATTCATGCTATAAAAAGCAAAATCATACAACCTCTATGATTCTTATATTCAGCCTACCTTTAAACCATTCTCAAATTTTATGAAATCATCCTAAGCCTTATTAGTAAATCATACCACATACCATCCATTCCTTGGTATAATCTCAAAATGAGTAAAACCAAAATTCCCAAGTCTATCAGGGCTTATCATCTTTGAATCTAGTTTCCTTGGTAAAACCAGAAGTCGAGGCATATCTCCCAAAAAGCCTTCATCAAGAAGCCTAAACCAAAAGCCTTCATCAAAGAAGCTCAAATCCAGAAGCCTTCATCAAGAAGCCTAAACCAAAAGCCTTCATCAAGAAGCTCAAATCCAAAAGCCTTCATCAAGAAGCCCAAATCCAAAAGCCTTCATCAAGAAGCTCAAATCCAGAAGTTTCAACCTACCTTTAAACCAAAAAGCCTTTGTTAAGAGGCATATGACCCAAAAGCCTTCGCCATGAAGCCCAAAACCAAAAGCCTTCATCAAGAAGCTCAAATCCAAAAGTTTCAACCTACCTTCAAACCGAGAAGCCTTCATTAAGAGGCTTATGACCCAAAAGCCTTCACCATGAAACCCAAATCCAAAAGCCTTCGCCATGAAGCCTAGATCCAAAAGCCTTCGCCATAAAGCCCAAGACCAACAGCCTTCATCATAAAGCCTAAACTAAGAAACCTTCACTATGAAGCCCACTCCTAAAAGGCCTTTATTTATGAAGCCCATGATCTCTTTTAAAGGCAAAATCAGACTAAGCCTTTCAAATGGATTTCCTTCACTGGAGCAACACTCATTAGCCAAGACCTTTCCCTACAAGGACTAATCTTCAACTGTAACTTTTAATGGGCAAACCAAGTCGAGCCACCCATGTTGACATTCCCACACCCCTAGAGTTTTAGAGACATAACCTTCTCTAAATCCTTTTAACACTAAAGCCAAATAGATAGCTTTGATCCTAGCTTTTCTAACATCAAGGCTGAATAAATAACTTTGTTTCTATTTCTCTTGACATCAAGGCCAAACAAATAGCTTTGATCCTATTCCTCCTAACACCAAAGCCGAACAGATAGCTTTGATCCCAATCCTTCTAATACCAAGGCCAAATAGATAGCTTTGATCCCAACTTTCCCAACCAACAAAGCCAAATAGATAGCTTTAACTATAATCCTGCCAACCACCAAAGCCAAACAAATAGCTTTGATCCCAATCTTCCCAAACATCAAAGTCAAATAGATAACTTTGATCATAATCTCCCAAATAGTAAGGTCGAACAGATGGCCTTACTAAACCAATTTGAATTTCCTAGGTGGACCAAATCTTCAAATCTTAAAGTCTAGGCAGAACAAATAGCCTTGATTAAAATTCACCAAATCGTCTTTACCTCTAAACAATTAGGCTGGACATATAGCCTTAATTGAAGATCACCATTCTCACATCCAATGCCAAGGTCAAACTAATAGCCATTGATAAAATCTCATTTATCCTATGGGCCCTCTCCCAAAAAGGTTCATATCTTTATACCATGTTTGTCCTTCTTCATAAGGTTCAGTTTGCACAAAGCATGAATGTCCTCATGCATGATAAGCACAAGCAGATATTGCAAGCCTAGAGTCTGAACGGGTATAGCCCAAGTTTTGACATGGCACAACCTATAATCTAATATGGCAAAAGAACATATAAGCCAAAAATCTGATGTTGCAAGAGCACAAGCCCAAAGGCTGACATAGCATCTCTTCCCAAGGTTCACTATCATCAGAATTGCCTTTTGCTTAAAGCCAATTCTGATGAGGGGGCAGTTGTGAACCCTTAAATTTGCACCCTTATGATTCGGCTATAGCTTGACACCGACTAAGAATAGTGCGCTACGCATACGGTAGTCCCGCTAGCCTGTTAGCGGGTAGAGGTCAAGAGGGCAGCGCCCCATTGAAAAATAAATTTTCTAAATCTTGCACCTCCAGTTGACCGTCTTTCAATTACAAACCCATAGGATTAAACCGAGCTCAAATTGGAACTAAAATGGACCCGAAACGGACGAAAAAGCAGAAAACAGGTCGAACCAGCCGGCTAGTGCGCATGAGGCGCGCTGCTGCTTTGGGTGGCACGCCTACTGTGCCGCTGCTTTAGCGTGTTACCTATGAATTCGTGCTGATGCTAAGGCAACTGGCATGTCGCAAGTGCCACCCATGCTGCCGACACGCTGCCGGTGCTGCCACCGATACCGCCGACACCCCTTTTAGTAGCTCTATAAATAGAGCCTCCTTCCAGCTCATTTAGGGGAATTCCAAGGTAGAAATCCTCCTATACTGCTCTACTTATTGTGCTTGAGTTCTACTTGAAATTTGATACAAAAGCTGTGGTTTCAATTTTTTTTATTTTACATTCATTATGCTATTTTGCTAACCTTTTGTTGTTAAGGTTCAACTTCAAGGTCCTAAATCCAAAATGGAGCTTAGATCCAGAGTTAAACTTGCCCTGTTCATCCAAAAATCAAGGAAAGCAAAGGTATAATTCCTTTTGTCCATTTTCAAAATTCTAAACTTAGATCTAGAATTCTCTTTAGGTCTAAAATAGAAAAGATCTAAAATTTATTAATTTAAGAATCAGAATTAAATTAATAAACAAACCAATACTTTTTCTAGAACCCCTCCTTTGTAAGAAGGAAGAACTGCGTGGGGTTTGATTCCTATTCAATAGGATATGCAGGCTGCCATTCTGAAAAGGCATCAACTCCAAAATCTTTTTAACAACATTTTCCCCTTTTTACTTTGATTTATTTGTATTCGCATCTTATTTCAATTCTATATCTTTCATGTCTTTAACTTAATTGAGGAATGTGTGCTTTTCCTAGTACCCATAAGGGCTAGAGGAAAGATCCTCTTTCTTTTTCATTTGTTTTGATTTGTAATAGTTAAGTAGGATTAATTTTTGCTTATTTATCTATAATTGTCATTTCATCTTATCATCTATAATTGTTCATGCATCATTATATTCCTATTCATACATACACGAAAATTACTTTTCAAGAGTTATTTTGCACTTTAGCCAAACTAAAGAAAATTATATTTTCTCATTTGAGTAATAACCAAAACCTGATCCCCAAGCCTTCTTTGGTCACTCCCGGATTAGTGCATTTTCCATTGGGATAAAAAAAAAATATTTTGTGGAGTCAATCATTTTGGATTTTCTTTAATTTTCCTAATTAAAACAAGTAAATTAAAGTGGCGACTCACTTTCACAACTGCAAAATCACAAAAATCAATTTTCTGAACTCACAACGAGTTCCAATCGTGGAGTTTCTCCCAAAGAGCATTTCGATTCCTCGGCAGATTGGACCGGTGCTCGGGCGAGGCCTCATAAGGGGTTTCAGAGGAATATCAAGGAGAGCCAATATAGTAATGATTCGCCTGCTTGGGCTGAGTTCAAGCAAGCATTTATGGATGAATATTTGACTAAAGGGGAGAACCAAAACCATGCACTTCAGTTTGAATAATTAAAGCGGAAGCTTGAAATGATCATTTCTAATTATGATTGAGAATTTAAACACTTGAGTAAGTACATTGCTCATATCATCCATACCAAGGTGAGTGGAGTCAAAACATTTTGATGTAGAGTAATTGCCCCATTGTACAATGCTATGGTGGCTACTGATTTTCCTACTATGGCTACCAAGATGCTAGAGATGAGGCACAGGTAGAGAAGGGCGAGTGAGCTAATTGAGAGAACAGGCCACTAGATATGAGCGCATAATTGCTTAGATAATGCATAGACTGCAAAATGACTGAAGGGATCAACACCCTACAATGAGTGCATCTATAATATCAGCCCCTAGAAATACAAACAACCAGTGAACTGCAAGGGTCTAACTTTACCAAACTATGCCACCTATGGGAGAAAGCATATGGGAGTATATTAGAGAGCAAGTGGAGCATGTGTTGGTTATGGCGAAATGAGGCATTTCATTTGAGACTACCCCAACTAAAATAAGCTAAGAGCTAAACCAACTACATCTCAATCCATTGTGCAAATGAGCACAATTGAGAACCGAACTCCTGCAAATAGGGACAATAATAGAAGCAAGTTTCACTGGAAAACATCAAAAATTGTTCAAGCTATGGAAGGAAAGTTATGCCTTAAACAAGGAAGATGCTAAAGCTGCCAATAATGTGGTGACAAGTATGGTGTCTTTATTTTCTATTTTGGCTAAGAGTCTATTTGATTATGAGGCAGCCCATTCTTTTGTGTTGCCTACTTGTGCTGTGAAATTGTGTAGAACTAAGAAATTATTACATGAACCCTTAATGATAACCACACCTTTATATGAGACTATAAAGGTAAATAAGGCTTTCAAAGGGTGCATAGTTATGTTTGAGGGTAGATTTATGCCTGTAGATTTAATAGAATTAGAGATATTGTAATTTGATGTTATCTGGGGTATGGATTGGCTATCTACCTATAATACACATATAGACTACAAAAGGAAGAGAGTCCTATTCAAGGATGAGGAAGGGAATGAGTTTAATTATCAAAGGGATTACATGGAATCTACTATTAATTATATATCCACCTTAGGAATGAGACGACTATTGAGGAAAGGCTACCAACCATTTCTAGCTCATATGATAAACCTGGAAAAGACTTCGAGTGGTGTTACGGACATAACCATTGTATGGGAATTTCTTGATGTGTTCCCTAATGAGTTGTTAGGATTAATACTTGATTGTGAGCTAGAGTTCACCATTAAGTTACTACTAGACACTCAACCAATATCGATATTGCCATACAGAATGGCACCTGCTGAGCTGAGAGAGTTAAAGGTTTAACTCCAAGAGCTATTGGATAAGGGACATATAAGGCTTAGTAGTTCACCCCTGGGGACTACCTACACTATTCTTAAAGAAGAAAGATGGGTCCCTAAGGCTATGCACTGATTATCTCCAGCTGAACAGGGTAACTGTGAAGAATAAGTACCTTTTTCTTAGGATTGACAATCTATTTAACTAGTTGTAAGGAGCAAGTCACTTTGCCAAGATTGATCTTTGATAAGGATATCATCAGTTGAAGATTAAGTAGAGTGATATCAATAAGGCAGCATTCAGAACTCGGTATGGTCATTATGAGTTCACGATTCTTCCTTTTAGATGAACCAATGCACTTGCTATCTTTGTAGACCTGATGAACTGAATGTTCAAGTCTTTCTTAGACAAATTCATCATCATCTTTATTGAGATATCATGGTTTATTCAAAAATAAGGGAGGAGCATGAAGTGCATTTGAGGACTATGTTACAGACCTTAAGGGAACAACAGTTATTTGCCAAGCTATCCAAGTGTAAAATTTGGATTGATCATGTGAATTTTCTTAGCCATATGATTAATAGAGAGGGGATTTGAGTGGACCCTAAGAAGATTAAAGCTGTTGAAATTCGGCTGAGACTTGCTATTGTGACCGAAGTCTGAAGTTTCTTGGGTATGGCTAGATCCTATTGGAGGTTCATAAAAGGCCTCCCTAAGATAGCGACACCTCTCATTAAACTCACAAGGAAGCAAGTAAAGTTCAATTAGGATGAAATATGTGAGTACAGTTTCTAGCAGCTAAAGAAGTGTTGAATATCTGCTCCAGTGTTAGCATTACTTGAAGGGACTAAAGTTGTTTACTGTAATGCTTTGAAAGTATGTTTGGGCTATGTACTATGCTTCGAAAGTAGGTTTGGGTTGTGGGAAGGTTATCGCCTATTCTTTGAGGCAATTGAAGAGACAGGAGGTCAATTACCTCACCAATAACTTAGAGATAGCTACCGTGGTCTTTGTATTCAAGATTTGGAGGCACTATCTATACGAAAAGAAGTGCGAGGTTTTCACTAACTATAAGAGCCTGCAGTATATACTATGCATCAAGATCTAAACTTGAGATAAAGAGATGGGTGGAGCTACACAAGGACTATAATCACTAGATTCTCTATTAACCTTGAAAGGCCAATGTGGTGGCTGATACGCTAAGTAGAAAGTCTATGAGGAGTCTATCCCATATTATAATGGCAAGGCGACTGATAATGTGAGAATTTAAGGAATTGCTAAATCAGGAATTACATTTAAAGGTGAGCGAGAATCAAGGTATAATAGCTTATTTCCAAGTTAGACTAAAGATTTTAGAAGAGATCAATGAACCACATGATCAAGACCTTTATTTTCTCAAGATAAGAAAAGATGTTGATAAGGGTGAAGCACTAGAATTTTGAGTTGTTAATAGCTTGATAGTGTGTGGTGACTAGGTATGCGTACTTGATACATCTAGTCTAAGAGAAAAGATACTAAAGAAAGCCCATCAAACATAATACAATGTATACCTTGGAGCCACCAAGATGTATCATGATGTGAAGAAGGATTCTTAGTGGCTAAGACTAAACAAGGATGTAGCCAATTTTGTGGCTTCATGTCCATTGTGTCAATAAGTCAAGACTGAGCATTAGAGACCATTAAGATTATTACAAGAGATTTTGATTCTTGAGTGGAAGTGGAAAAAGATAACTATGGATTTTGTACTTAGTAACTATAGACTATATAATTGGGTTACCCAAGATTGCTAGAGGATTTGATTCTACTTGGGTATTGGGTAATTGTGGATTGACTTACCAAGTCAGCATACTTCATGGGGTGAAATCAACTTATACTATTGCTCAATATACACATAACTCTGTAGATGAGATAATGAAACTTTTCTAGTATCTATTATCTCTTATCGAGGCATGCAATTCACCTCTTGATTTTGGCAACAATTCCCAAAAGGCTTTGGGAATACAATTGGACTTCAACACTGCTTTACCTGAGACGGATGGACAGTCAGAACATACTATTCAAACACTTAAAGGCATGCTAAGGATGTATATATTGGCATTCAGAGTAAGCTATATATTTGCCATTAGTTGAGTTCGCCTAATATAATGATTATCATTCCTCCATAAGGATGGTGCCTTATGAAGCTCTTTATGGAAGAAAGTATAGATTGCCCTTTTACTGGACTGATGCTAGAGAACATTTGTTAGAGGCACCCAATTTACTGAAGGATGCTCAAGAGAAAGTGAAACTCATCCAAGACTGATTAAAGACTGCCTTCAGTCGATAAAAGAGTTATATTGATCCAAAAAGGAAAGGAGTCTAATTCTTTATAGACAATCATGTCTTCTTAAAAGTCTCTCTAATAAAGGAAGAGATGAGGTTTAAAAAGAAACGAAAGTTATCAACCAAATATGTCAGACCCTTTGAGATTCTATCTAAGGTTGGAGAAGTATCCTATAAGCTAGCACTTCCACCTTCTTTAGAGCATGTGCACCCAGTATTTCACATCTTGATGCTAAAGAATGTTTTTGATCCTTCTTATATATTGAAATTGCATGAGGTCAAAGTGGATAAAGAACTCTCTTACAAAGAACAACCCATCACAATCATTGATAGGTAAGTTAAGAAGCTGTGAAGTAAAGAGATTCCTATGGTTAAGGTGAAACTGCAAAACCATAGGATAGAATAATGTACTTAGGAAAGTGAGGTAGACATAATGGAGTGGTACCCCTAACTTTTCACTTGAGAAGATAATCCTTTAAAATTCAAGGATGAATTTATTTTAAGAGGGGTAGGATATAATACCCTAGGTTCTTAGCCCTAATTGTGTGCTTGTTGGTTAGTAACTCTTTATGTTTGATGATTGAATTACACTATGTATGATGTTTAGTAACAAGTTTGTTGAGTATTGATTTTGGTATGGTAATGATATGCTTGAATTTGAGTTTACTTGAGCTGAAAGCTAGATTAGGTGGTGACACACTCGTGTTAATGGGCATGACACATGGCCATGTCTTACAGCTAGAACCTGGATGCCTATCTGTTTGTAAGTCACGCTCGTGAGACTTATAGACATGCCCGTGTCTTTCTTCTATTTGTAAGTCATGCCCATGACCCTATTAGACATGCCTGTGTCTTTTACCCACTATAGAAAATTTAAATTAAAAATTTTATGGCTTTTAACCTTGAAAACTCTACTTATAAATACCTAACTTATTCTATTTGGCCACCCATTTTTGCAACAGACACATCCAACATTCTAAACTCAATTCTAAGGTAAAATCACTCTAAAACTTCTTTCCTTGGATCAATCTCTACTTTCTTTTAACAATAAACCAATTTAAACCATCTTTTCTTATTGTTTTGTTGATTTTATAGGTTTCTAATACCATCTTTTGAATCTATCCCTAAGGTAAAACTCTAGACCTTGTCTTAGGATAATTTTAATTGACTATTTTTATGTAGATGTTGGTCTTGATAAGATTTGATTAATTGTTTGCATTAATGATGGTGTTGTTATGATTTTAATGGTTTCTTTTCAATTCCTTAAGACACTCAATAGAAGAATATGTGGCTATCAATTCAATTGCTGCATTTTTAACATGATAAACCATATATGGAAATTGATTTTGATTATACTTAAACCTTTGAAAAAATTGAATGCTTATACATTGTTAATTGCTATGAGAGCTATGTGGGGGGCTTTGGTGAGTGTCACCCATAGCATAGATAATTCAATTGATGTTGTGGTTGTCATACATATTTATTGTAGAGTCCATTTGAGCTTTACATGTATGATTGTTTGTGGTGTGAGAGTCATTACTAAATAAGATTCTTAATGGTTATGGTATGGTGTTAGGCGATATTGAGTTAGAAGATGTGCAAGCTTGTGAGCACCAATGTCATCATTATTAGGAGCTAAGGATATATGGGGTGAGTTCAATAATAGTGTTTGTTAGTTAAGTTCTTGCCATATTATTCTTTTATTATAGTTGAATATTCACTTATACCCAATTAACAAAAACACCCCGAATTAATATGAATTTCCATTTACACCTTATTTTCCTTATTCATGTTTATTAATAACCTTATCATGATAATAATAATGCATTGAGAACATTTGAACCTATGATTTTGCAAAAGCAGTAATCTCTTTCCAATGTGGGGGTCACATTAGTTATGTGCATATATAAGCCCATGGATAGGGCGAGCATACCCAACCCTAACTAGGAAGGGTGGTCCTAGTCGTAGGGTCTAATCAACTCTATATGATATTATGTATATGGGGAGAGCAAGGCTTAGGCCACCACCTAAATCAATGTGAGACATATCATCTCCTCTTTATTTGACTGTTGCTAAAAATAAATTGAATTGACTTTGTATTTCGAAAGATCTTTTTATTAATGAAATTGAAATGTATGTTGAATAACCAAATTTATGCCTATTTTACAAATTCTTTTGACTGGGAATCGTAAATCCTTGCTAAACTCATTACTTGACTTTGTACTTGTTGTTGTTACTGATTCTCCAAGACTTATTCTCACCCCTTTCCTTTTTCTTTTCTTCTTAGGAGTTTGAGCTAGCTAAGGTAATCTCAAGAACCATGTGTCTCCTCTTGAGGGTTGGAGTCATCATCTGAATTAGAGCTTGATGGATTGTCGAGTCTTGTTTCATTAATTGGATTCTTTTTCATTTTGTATCTTCATTTATGTTACTAGGTTATTTTAAATCATTTTGAAATGTTCGAAGGTTATTTATTTCATTATTAGATTTGATATTAACTTATGGATATTTTTATGGTAACTAGGATATTAAATTTGGATTATAAATGGATCTTTGATATAATTTTTCCATATTAAAAACCTTATAATTGGTTAACTTTAGGAGGGTTCTACAAGCTTAGGTAGCCTTATGCAATTCCTAAGTCCTAGGATTGTCGCATCCTTCTAGGCTAGGGTGTGACATTCCATAAGCCATGGGCGTTACCTTAAGTCACTACCGTATCCATAATTCACTACCGTGACCTTGTCAAATTAGAAGAAATTTGGAAGATTTTCTAGCCATTAGAAGTATTGAGGGAGTAGTTATTTCTTGACTTAAGAGCCTAATAGTCATATGTATGACTCCTATATATATTAGGAGGAGGCTTAAATGAATATTAAAACTCTTACCAAGTGAAAATCAATTGATATATTAAGCAAAAATCTTTCATTCTCTTTTTAGATTCATACACTTTTTAGAACACAAGTGTTATACTTCATATTTTTTTTAAGTGTTCTTTATTGTAAGCTAGAGAGATTTATTCAAATCTTTATTCTAACTTATACTCAAGTCTTGTGAGACTTTAAACACAAAATCTATATATCTCAAGAGTCTCTAAGGTGAAATCCCACAAATCTATATGCATAAAGCTTTAGGTGCAATCTTCTACATCTAATGGAACCACTATAAATCTTGGCTAAGCTTTTTCTAACTCAATCTCTTTATATTTGCATATTTCACTTAAAATTGAAAATTATTGCATATAGGTCGTTAAAATTGCATTAGAAATTTTAGTAATCCTATTCACCCCCTATAGGATTGCCATACTTCATACAACTTATGGTATTAGAGCTTGCGCTCTTGCATTTCATAAAATCTAATGATTTTACGAGTTAACGATTATTATGGTAGGAACATCAAAAACTACTTTCCAAGAAGGCTAGGCCACCCTTATTTTGTGGCACAAATTACAATCAATGGAAAGTGAGAACGAGAATCTAAATGAGACCATAAGGTTATGACTGGTGGGAAGTAGTAAAGAAAGGCCATATGTTCCTATTGATACAACTAACAAGCCAAAAGATCCTTCCTCATACACCAACAAAGACAAGAAGAGACTTGCTTAAAATGATAAGGCAGTTGATCTTCTATTTTATGCAGTAGATGAAGTTGAATTTAATACGGTGTCTATATGTGAAATGACTAGGAAAATTTAGGAACTTTGAAGATGACACATGAGAGAACAAGCCAAGTCAAATGTACAAAGCTTAACATTCTTCTCTCAAACTTTGACAATTTTACTATGAAGGAGGAAACAATTGCTAAAATGTATAAAAGATTCACAACTATTGTGAATGAATTGAAGGGCCAGACAAAAGCTTCACTTAAAAGGAGCTCATCAAAAAAGTATTGACATCCTTACCAAAAAAATATGACTCCAAGTTGATGCCATTGGGGATCAAAGAACCTTGCCTCCTTAACACTAGAAGAACTCATTGGCAATCTCATCACATATGAGATGAAATAATAAAAGGCAAGAATCAAGAGAGAAAGAAAAAAAAGGCATCTCAAAGAAGGAGAAGTCTACATCATTGAAAGTACATCATGAGGAGAAGAAATATTTATCTAGTGAAAATGAAGATGTTGAAGAGTTAACACTATTTGCTAAAAGATTCAAAAAAAATTCAACAATTATCTTTTAAAAGAAATATTCAAGAAGAAGAACTTTAGCAAGGAAAAAGGGAAGGAAATTGAAGAAAACAAATGAAATTATATGCTATGACTCCAAGAAACTGGGGCACATTAAACAAGCTTGTCCATCACTTAAGCATAAGAAGAAAAAGGATAAGAAAGAGAAGAAATTTAGTAAGAAGAACAAAACACATGCAGCTTGGAGTAGGGATGACACTTCAAGTGATTAAAAATCATTCAATGAAAAAGAAGAAAAAGAAGAAAGAGCTAACCTTTGCTTGATGCCCAAAGGATGATCTTGAAGATGATGAGGGAACACTTGAATCTTACACTTCAATTAATTACAAAAAGTGTGTAATACCCAAGAATTTCATGGATCATTTTAGCCCTAATGATACTGTAGGATAAGATCTTTAAATATTAGGATAATATGCAAATAAAAAGAAATCGAATAGAAACCTTTTGACTCAATAGGTAAAGTTTGCCTAGTTTATGATATAATTATGATTAATTGTGCTCTAATGAATTAAATAGAGTTCATATGATAACTTTAGGGGTATATAAATAAGTTAGAGAATACAAAATAGAAAGTCAAAGCGAAAGGAAAGGAAGAAAAATTAAAAAGAAAATTTCTAAGTTTGTTAATGGGTTATGGGCTTGTTGAGGGGCTTTTGGATATCAAAAGCCCAAGACCAACAATAGGAGGGCTGACTATGGGCCAATAATTGAAGGAACGTCAAGTTCATAAGCTAGAATAATTAGCCCAAAATAAAAATTTGATGTTAGATCAAAGAACTTTGCCTCCTTAACACTAGAAGAACATGTTGGCAATCTCATCACATATGAGATGAAATAGTAAAAGGAAAGAATCAAGAGAGGAAGAAAAAAAAAAAGGCATCTCAAAGAAGGAGAAGTTTACATCATTGGAAAAGAAATATTTATCTAGTGAAAATGAACATGTTGAAGAGTTAACACTATTTGCTAAAAGATTCAAAAAAAATTCAACAATTATCTTTTAAAAGAAAAATTCAAGAAGAAGAACTTTAGCAAGGAAAAAGAGAAGCAAATTGAAGAAAACAAATGAAGTTATATGCTATGAGTCCACGAAACTGGGGCACATTAGACAA
This sequence comes from Reutealis trisperma, assembly GCA_947687605.1. Classification (NCBI taxonomy): domain Eukaryota; kingdom Viridiplantae; phylum Streptophyta; class Magnoliopsida; order Malpighiales; family Euphorbiaceae; genus Reutealis; species Reutealis trisperma. The sequence continues at coordinate 20,942 of CANTUT010000722.1, read as the reverse complement.
GCTTGTCCATCACTTAAACATAAGAAGAAAAAGGATAAGAAAGAGAAGAAATTTAGTAAGAAGAACAAAACACATGTAGCTTGGAGTAGGGATGACACTTCAAGTGATGAAAAATCATTCAATGAAGAAGAAGAAAAAGAAGAAAGAGCTACTTTGCTTAATGCCCAAAGGATGATCTTAAAGATGATGAGGGAACACTTGAATCTTACACTTCAATTAATTACAAAAAGTGTGTAATACCCAAGAATTTCATGGATCATTTTAGCCCTAATGATACTGTAGGATAAGGTCTTCAAAATTTTAGGATAATATGTAAATAAAAAGAAATCAGATAGAAACCTTTTGACTCAATAGGTAAAGTTTGCCCAGTTTATTATACAATTATGATTAATTGTGCTTTAATGAATAAAATAGAGTTCATAAGATAACTTTTGGGGTATATAAATAAGTTAGAGAATACAAATTAGAAAGTCAAAGTGAAAGGAAAGGAAGGAAAATTAAAAAGAAAATTTCTAAGTTTGTTAATGGGTTATAGGCTTGTTGAGGGGCTTTTGGATATCAAAAGCCCAATCCCAACAATAGGAGGGCTGACCATGGGCAAATAATTGAAGGAACGTCAAGTTTATAAGCTAGAATAATTAGCCTAAAATAAAAATTTGATGTTAGATCAAAGAACCTTGCCTCCTTAACACTAGAAGAACTTGTTGGCAATCTCATCACATATGACATGAAATAATAAAAGGCAAGAATCAAGAGAGAAAGAAAAAAAAAGCGTCTCAAAGAAGGAGAAGTCTACATCATTGAAAGTACATCATGAGGAAAAGAAATATTTATCTAGTGAAAATGAAGATGTTGAAGAGTTAACACTATTTGCTAAAAGATTTAAAAAAAATTCAACAATTATCTTTTAAAAGAAAAATTCAAGAAGAAGAACTTTAGCAAGGAAAAAGGGAAGAAAATTGACGAAAAAAAATGAAGTTATATGCTATGAGTCCACGAAACTGGGGCACATTAGACAAGCTTGTCCATCACTTAAGCATAATAAGAAAAAGGATAAGAAAGAGAAGAAATTTAGTAAGAAGAACAAAAAACATGCAGCTTAGAGTCGGGATGACACTTGAAGTGATGAAAAATCATTCAACGAAGAAGAAGAAGAAGAAGAAGAAGAAGAAGAAAGAGCTAAACTTTGCTTGATGGCCCAAAGGATGATCTTGAAGATGATGAGGGAACACTTGAATTTTACACTTTAATTAACTATAAAAAGTGTGTAATGCCCAAGAATTTCATGGATCATTTTAGCCCTAATGATACTATAGGATTAGGTCTTTAAATATTAGGATAATATGGAAATAAAAAGGAATCGATTAGAAACCTTTAGACTCAATATGAAAAGTTTGCCTAGTTTATGATATAATTATGATTAATTGTGCTTTAATGAATTAAATAGAGTTCATATGATAACTTTTGGGGTATATAAATAAGTTAGAGAATACAAATTAGAAAGTCAAAGTGAAAGGAAAGGAAGAAAAATTAAAAAGAAAATCTCTAAGTTTGTTAATTGGTTATGGGCTTGTTAAAGGGCTTTTGGAAATCAAAAGCCCAAGCCCAACAATTGGAGGGCTGACCATCGGCCTATGATTGAAGGAACATCAAGTTCATAAGCTAGAATAATTAGCCAAAAATAAAAATTTGATGTTAGATCAAAGAACCTTGCCTCCTCAACACTAGAAGAACTTGTTGGCAATCTCATCACATATGAGACGAAATAATAAAAGGCAAGAATCAAGAGAGAGAAAAGAAAGGCATCTCAAAGAAGAAGAAGTCTACATCATTGAAAGTGCATCATGAGGAGAAGAAATATTTATCTAGGGAAAATGAAGAGGGTGAAGAGTTAAAACTATTCGCTAGAAGATCCAAAAAAATTCAACAATTATCTTTTAAAAGAAAAATTCAGGAAGAAGAACTTTAGCAAGAAAAAAGAGAAGCAAATTGAAGAAAAAAAATGAAATTATGTGCTACTAGTCCACAAAACTGGGGCACAATAGACAAGCTTGACAATCACTTACACATAAGAAGAAAAAGGATAAAAAAGAGAAGAAATTTAGTAAGAAGAACAAAACACATGCAGCTTGGAGTAGGGACGACACATTAAGTGATGAAAAATCATTCAACGAAGAAGAAGAAGAAGAAGAAAGGGCTAACCTTTGCTTGATGGCCTAAAGGATGATCTTGAAGATGATGAGGGAACACTTGAATTAACAATAAAAAGTGTGGAATACCCAAGAATTTTATGGATCATTTTAGCCTTAATAATAATATAGGATCAGGTCTTTAAATATTAGGGTAATATGGAAATAAAAAGGAATCGATTAGAAACCTTTTGACTCAATATGTAAAGTTTGCCTAGTTTATGAAATAATTATGATTAATTGTGCTTTAATGAAATAAATAGACTTCATATGATAACTTTTAGGGCATATATATAAGTTAGAGAATACAAATTATAAAGTCAAAATGAAAGGAAAGGAAGAAAAATTAAAAAGAAAATTTATAAGTTTGTTAATGGCTTACGGGCTTGTTAAGGGGCTTTTAGATATCAAAAGCCCAAGCTCATCAATAAGAGGGCTAACCATGGGCCTATAATTGACGGAACATCAAGTTTATAAGCTAGAATACTTAGCCCAAAATAGAAATTTGATGTTAGATCAGAGAACCTTGCCTCCTTAACACTAGAAAAACTTGTTGGCAATCTCACCACATATGAGATGAAATAATAAAAGGCAAGAATCAAAAAAGAGAAAAGAAAGGCATCTCAAAGAAGGAGAAGTCTACATCATTGAATGTACATCATAAGGAGAAGAAATATTTATCTAGGGAAAATGAAGATGTTGAAGAGTTAAAACTATTTGTAAGAAGATTCAAAAAAATTCAATAATTATCTTTTAAAAGAAAAATTCAAGAAGAAGAACTTTAGCAAGGAAAAAGAGAAGCAAATTGAACAAAAAAAATGAAATTATATGCTACGAGACCACGAAACTGGGGCACATTAGACAAGCTTGTCCATCACTTAAGCATAAGAAGAAAAAGGATAGGAAAGAGAAGAAATTTAGTAAGAAGAACAAAACACATGCAGCTTGGAGTCGGGATGACATTTGAAGTGATGAAAAATCATTCAACGAAGAAGAAGAAGAAGAAGAAAGAGCTAACCTTTGCTTGATGGCCTAAAGGATGATCTTGAAGATGATGAGGGAACACTTGAATTTTACACTTTAATTAACTATAAAAAGTGTGTAATACCCAAGAATTTCACGGATCATTTTAGCCCTAATGATACTATAGGATTAGGTCTTTAAATATTAGGATAATATGGAAATAGAAAGGAATCGATTAGAAACTGTTTGACTCAATATGTAAAGTTTGCCTAGTTTATGATATAATTATGATTAATTGTGCTTTAATGAATCAAATAGAGTTCATATGATAACTTTTGGGGTATATAAATAAGTTAGAGAATACAAATTAGAAAGTCAAAGTGAAAGGAAAGGAAGAAAAATTAAAAAGAAAATCTCTAAGTTTGTTAATGGCTTATGGGCTTGTTAAAGGGCTTTTGGAAATCAAAAGCCCAAGCCCAACAATAGGAGGGCTGTCCATGGGCCTATAATTGAAGGAAAATCAAGTTCATAATCCCAAAATAAAAATTTGATGTTAGATCAAAGAACCTTGCCTCCTTAACACTTGAAGAACTTGTTGGCAATCTCATCATATATGAGATGAAATAATAAAAGGCAAGAATCAAGAGAGAGAAAAGAAAGGCATCTCAAAGAAGAAGAAGTCTACATCATTGAAAGTACATCATGAGGAGAAGAAATATTTATCTAGAGAAAATGATGAGGGTGAAGAGTTAAAACTATTCGCTAAAAGATCCAAAAAAATTCAACAATTATCTTTTAAAAGAAATAATCAAGAAGAAGAACTTTAGCAAGAAAAAAGAGAAGCAAATTGAAGAAAAAAAATGAAATTATGTGCTACGAGTCCACAAAACTGGGGCACAATAGACAAGCTTGTCAATCACTTAACCATAAGAAGAAAAAGGATAAAAAAGAGAAGAAATTTAGTAAGAAGAACAAAACACATGCAACTTGGAGTAGGGACGACACTTTAAGTGATGAAAAATCATTCAAGGAAGAAGAAGAAGAAGAGGAAAGAGCTAACCTTTGCTTGATGGCCTAAAGGATGATCTTGAAGATGATGAGGGAACACTTGAATTTTACACTTTAATTAACTATAAAAAGTGTGGAATACCCAAGAATTTCATGGATCATTTTAGCCCTAATAATAATCTAGGATCGGGTCTTTAAATATTAGGATAATATGGAAATAAAAAGGAATCGATTAGAAACCTTTTGACTCAATATGTAAAGTTTGCCTAGTTTATGATATAATTATGATTAATTGTGCTTTAATGAACTAAATAGACTTCATATGATAACTTTTATGGCATATATATAAGTTAGATAATAAAAATTAGAAAGTCAAAGTAAAAGGAAAGGAAGAAAAATTAAAAAGAAAATTTCTAAGTTTGTTAATGGCTTACGGGCTTGTTAAAGGGCTTTTAGATATCAAAAGCCGAAGCCCATCAATAAGAGGGCTAACCATGGGCCTATAATTGAAGGAACATCAAGTTTATAAGCTAGAATACTTAGCCCAAAATAGAAATTTGATGTTAGATCAGAGAACCTTGCCTCCTTAACACTAGAAGAACTTGTTGGCAATCTCACCACATATGAGATGAAATAATAAAAGGCAAGAATCAAAAGAGAGAAAAGAAAGGCATCTCAAAGAAGGAGAAGTCTACATCATTGAATGTACATCATGAGGAGAAGAAATATTTATCTAGGGAAAATGAAGATGTTGAAGAGTTAAAACTATTTGTAAGAAGATTCAAAAAAATTCAATAATTATCTTTTAAAAGAAAAATTCAAGAAGAAGAACTTTAGCAAGGTAAAAGAGAAGCAAATTGAACAAAAAAAATGAAATTATGTGCTACGAGACCACGAAACTGGGGCACATTAGACAAGCTTGTCCATCACTTAAGCATAAGAAGAAAAAGGATAGGAAAGAGAAGAAATTTTGTAAGAAGAACAAAACACATGCAGCTTGGAGTCGGGATGACACTTGAAGTGATGAAAAATCATTCAACGAAGAAGAAGAAGAAGAAGAAGAAGAAGAAGAAGAAGAAAGAGTTAACCTTTGCTTGATGGCCTAAAGGATGATCTTGAAGAAGATGAGGGAACACTTGAATTTTACACTTTAATTAACTATAAAAAGTGTGTAATACCCAAGAATTTCACGGATCATTTTAGCCCTAATGATACTATAGGATTAGGTCTTTAAATATTAGGATAATATGGAAATAGAAAGGAATCGATTAGAAACCGTTTGACTCAATATGTAAAGTTTGCCTAGTTTATGATATAATTATGATTAATTGTGCTTTAATCAATTAAATAGAGTTCATATGATAACTTTTAGGGTATATACATAAGTTAGAGAATACAAATTAGAAAGTCAAAATGAAAGGAAAGGATGAAAAATTAAAAAGAAAATTTCTAAGTTTGTTAATGGCTTATGGGCTTGTTAAGGGGCTTTTGGATATCAAAAGCCCAAGCCCAACAATAGGAGGGCCAACCATAGGCCTATAATTGAAGGAACATCAAGTTTATAAGCTAGAATAGTTTGCCCAAAATAAAAATTTGATGTTAGATCAGAGAACCTTGCCTCCTTAACACTTGAAGAGCTTGTTTGCAATCTCATCACATATGAGATGATATAATAAAAGGCAAGAATTAAGAGAGAAAGAAAAATAAAAGGCATGTCAATGAAGGGAAAGTCTACATCATTGAAAGTACATCATGAGGAGAAGAAATATTTATCTAGTGAAAATGAAGATGTTGAAGAGCAAACACTATTTGCTAAAAGATTCAAGAAAATTCAAAAATTATCTTTTAAATGAAAAATTCAAGAAGAAGAACTTCAACAAGGAAAAAGGGAAGCATATTGAAGAAAAAAAATGAAATTATATGCTATGAGTCCACGAAATTGGAGCACATTAGACAAACTTGTCCATCACTTAAGCATAAGAAAAAAAAAGGATAAGAAAGAGAAGAAATTTACTAAGAAGAACAAAACACATGCAATTTGGAGTCGGGATGACACTTCAAGTGAAGAAAAATCATTCAACGAAAAAGAAGAAGAAGAAGAAAGAGCTAATCTTTGCTTGATGGCCCAAAGGGTGATCTTGAAGAAGATGAGGGAACACTTGAATCTTACACTTTAATTAACTATAAAAAGTGTGTAATACCCAAGAATTTCATGGATCATTTTAGCCCTAATGATACTATAGGATAAGGTCTTTAAAAATTAGGATAATATGGAAATAAAAAGTAACGGGTAGAAACCTTTTGACTCAATATAAAAAGTTTGCATAGTTTATGATATAATTATGATTAACTGTGCTTTAATCAATTAAATAGAGTTCATATGATAACTTTTGCGGTATATAAATTAGTTAGAGAATACAAATTAGAAAGTCAAAGAGAAACAAAAGGAAGAAAAATTAAAAAGAAAATTTCTAAGTTGGTTGATGGGTTATGGGCTTTTTAGGGGGCTTTTGGATATCAAAAGCCCAAGCCTAACAATAGGAGGGCTGACCATGGACATATAATTGAAGGAATATCAAGTTTAGAAGCTAGAATAATTAGCCGAAAAAAAAAATTTGATGTTAGGTCAAAGAAACTTGCCCTCTTAACACAAGAAGAACTTATTGGCAATCTCATCACATATGAGATGAAATAATAAAAGGTAAGAATCAAGAGAGAAAGAAAAAAAAGGCATCTTTAAGAAGGAGAAGTCTACATCATTGAAAGTACATCATAAGGAGAAGAAATATTTATCTAGTGAAAATGAAGATGTTGAAGAGTTAACACTATTTGCTAAAAGATTAAAAAAAATTCAACAATTGTCTTTTAAAAGAAAAATTCAAGAAGAACTTTAGTAAGGAAAAAGGGAAGCATATTGAAGAAAAAAAATGAAATTTTATGCTATGAGTCCATGAAACTGGGACATATTAGATAAGCTTGTCCATCACTTAAGCAGAGGAAGAAAAAGGATAAGAAAGAGAAGAAATTTAGTAAGAAGAACAAAACACATGCAGCTTGGAGTAGGGATGACACTTAAAGTGATGAAAAATCATTCAACCAAGAAGAAGAAGAAGAAGAAAGAGCTAACCTTTGCTTGATGACCTAAAGGATGATCTTCAAGATGATGAGGGAACACTTGAATTTTACACTCTAATTAACTATAAAAAGTGTGTAATGCCCAAGAATTTCATGGATCATTTTAGCCCTAATAATAATATAGGATCAGGTCTTTAAATATTAGGATAATATGGAAAAAAAAAGGAATCGGTTAGAAACCTTTTGACTCAATATGTAAAGTTTGCCTAGTTTATGATATAATTATGATTAATTGTGCTTTAATGAATTAAATAGAGTTCACATGATAACTTTTAGGGTGTATACATAAGTTAGAGAATACAAATTAGAAAGTCAAAGTGAAAGGAAGGGAAGAAAAATTAAAACGAAAATTTCTATGTTGGTTAATGGCTTACAGGCTTGTTAAGGGCTTTTGGATATCAAAAGCCCAAGACCAAGAATAGGAGGGCTTACCATGGGCCTATAATTATAGGAACATCAAGTTTATAGGCTAGAATAATTAGCCCAAAATAAAATTTTAATGTTAGATCAAAGAACCTTGCCTCATTAACATTAGAAGAACTTGTTAGCAATCTCATCACAAATGAGATAAAATAATAAAAAGCAAGAATCAAGAGAGAAACAAAAAAAAAAAAAAAAAAGGCATCTCAAAGAAGTAGAAGACTACATCATTGAAAGTACATCATGAGGAGAAGAAATATTTATCTAGTGAAAATGAAGATGTCGAAGAGTTAACACTATTTGCTAAAAGATTCAAAAAAAATTCAATAATTATCTTTTAAAAGAAAAATTCAAGAAGAAGAACTTTAGCAAGGAAAAAGCAAATTGAAGAAAAAAAATGAAATTATATGCTATGAGCCCATGAAACTGGGGCACATTGGACAAGCTTGTCCATCACTTAAGCATAAGAAGAAAAAGGATAAGAAAGAAAGGAAATTTAGTAAGAAGAACAAAACACATGCCGCTTGGAGTAGGGATGACACTTCAAGTGATGAAAAATCATTTAACGAAGAAGAAGAAGAAGAAGAAAGAGCTAACCTTTGCTTGATGTCCCAAAGGATGATCTTGAAGATGATGAGGGAACACTTGAATCTTACACTTTAATTAACTATAAAAAGTGTGTAATACCCAAGAATTTCATGGATCATTTTAGCCCTAATGATACTATAGGATAAGGTCTTTAAATATTAGGATAATATGGAAAAAAAAAAAAAAGGAATCGGTTACAAACCTTTTGACTCAATATGTAAAGTTTGCCTAGTTTATGATATAATTATGATTAATTGTGCTTTAAGGAATTAAATAGAGTTCATATGATAACTTTTTGGGGTATATAAATAAGTTAGAGAATACAAATTAGAAAGTCAAAGTGAAAAGAAAGGAAGAAAAATTAAAAAGAAAATTTCTTCGTTTGTTAATGGGTTATGGGCTTGTTAAGGGGCTTTTGGATATCAAAAGCCCAAGTCCAACAATAGGAGGGCTGACCATGGGCCTATAATTGAAGGAAAACAAAGTTTTTAAGCTAGAATAATTAGCCCAAAATAAAAATTTGATGTTAGATCAAAGAACCTTGCCTCCTTAACATTAGAAAAACATGTTGGCAATCTCATCACATATGAGATGAAATGATAAAAGGCAAGAATCAAGAGAGAAAGAAAAAAAAGGCACTCAAAGGTGGAGATGTCTACGTCATTGAAAGTACATCATGAGGAGAAGAAATATTTATCTTATGAAAATGAAGATGTTGAAAAGTTAACACTATTTGCAAAAAGATTCAAAAAAATTCAACAATTATCTTTTAAAAGAAAAACTCAAGAAGAAGAACTTTAGCAAGGAAAATGGGAAGCAAATTGAAGGAAAAAAATTAAATTTTATGCCATGAGTCCACAAAACTAGGGCGCATTAGAGAAGCTTGTCCATCACTTAAGCATAAAAAGAAAAAGGATAAGAAAGAGAAGAAATTTAGTAAGAAGAACAAAACACATACAGCTTGGAGTAGGGATGACACTTGAAGTGATGAAAAATCATTCAATGAAGAATAAGAAGAAGAAGAAAGAGCTAACCTTTGCTTGATGGCCCAAAGGATGATCTTGAAGATGATGAGGGAACACTTGAATTTTACACTTTAATTAACTATAAAAAGTGTGTAATGCCCAAGAATTTCATGGATCATTTTAGCCCTAATGATACTATAGGATTAGGTCTTTAAATATTAGGATAATATGGAAATAAAAAGGAATCGATTAGAAACCTTTAGACTCAATATGAAAAGTTTGCCTAGTTTATGATATAATTATGATTAATTGTGCTTTAATGAATTAAATAGAGTTCATATGATAACTTTTGGGGTATATAAATAAGTTAGAGAATACAAATTAGAAAGTCAAAGTGAAAGGAAAGGAAGAAAAATTAAAAAGAAAATCTCTAAGTTTGTTAATTGGTTATGGGCTTGTTAAAGGGCTTTTGGAAATCAAAAGCCCAAGCCCAACAATTGGAGGGCTGACCATCGGCCTATGATTGAAGGAACATCAAGTTCATAAGCTAGAATAATTAGCCAAAAATAAAAATTTGATGTTAGATCAAAGAACCTTGCCTCCTCAACACTAGAAGAACTTGTTGGCAATCTCATCACATATGAGACGAAATAATAAAAGGCAAGAATCAAGAGAGAGAAAAGAAAGGCATCTCAAAGAAGAAGAAGTCTACATCATTGAAAGTGCATCATGAGGAGAAGAAATATTTATCTAGGGAAAATGAAGAGGGTGAAGAGTTAAAACTATTCGCTAGAAGATCCAAAAAAATTCAACAATTATCTTTTAAAAGAAAAATTCAGGAAGAAGAACTTTAGCAAGAAAAAAGAGAAGCAAATTGAAGAAAAAAAATGAAATTATGTGCTACTAGTCCACAAAACTGGGGCACAATAGACAAGCTTGACAATCACTTACACATAAGAAGAAAAAGGATAAAAAAGAGAAGAAATTTAGTAAGAAGAACAAAACACATGCAGCTTGGAGTAGGGACGACACATTAAGTGATGAAAAATCATTCAACGAAGAAGAAGAAGAAGAAGAAAGGGCTAACCTTTGCTTGATGGCCTAAAGGATGATCTTGAAGATGATGAGGGAACACTTGAATTAACAATAAAAAGTGTGGAATACCCAAGAATTTTATGGATCATTTTAGCCTTAATAATAATATAGGATCAGGTCTTTAAATATTAGGGTAATATGGAAATAAAAAGGAATCGATTAGAAACCTTTTGACTCAATATGTAAAGTTTGCCTAGTTTATGAAATAATTATGATTAATTGTGCTTTAATGAAATAAATAGACTTCATATGATAACTTTTAGGGCATATATATAAGTTAGAGAATACAAATTATAAAGTCAAAATGAAAGGAAAGGAAGAAAAATTAAAAAGAAAATTTATAAGTTTGTTAATGGCTTACGGGCTTGTTAAGGGGCTTTTAGATATCAAAAGCCCAAGCTCATCAATAAGAGGGCTAACCATGGGCCTATAATTGACGGAACATCAAGTTTATAAGCTAGAATACTTAGCCCAAAATAGAAATTTGATGTTAGATCAGAGAACCTTGCCTCCTTAACACTAGAAGAACTTGTTGGCAATCTCACCACATATGAGATGAAATAATAAAAGGCAAGAATCAAAAAAGAGAAAAGAAAGGCATCTCAAAGAAGGAGAAGTCTACATCATTGAATGTACATCATAAGGAGAAGAAATATTTATCTAGGGAAAATGAAGATGTTGAAGAGTTAAAACTATTTGTAAGAAGATTCAAAAAAATTCAATAATTATCTTTTAAAAGAAAAATTCAAGAAGAAGAACTTTAGCAAGGAAAAAGAGAAGCAAATTGAACAAAAAAAATGAAATTATATGCTACGAGACCACGAAACTGGGGCACATTAGACAAGCTTGTCCATCACTTAAGCATAAGAAGAAAAAGGATAGGAAAGAGAAGAAATTTAGTAAGAAGAACAAAACACATGCAGCTTGGAGTCGGGATGACATTTGAAGTGATGAAAAATCATTCAACGAAGAAGAAGAAGAAGAAGAAAGAGCTAACCTTTGCTTGATGGCCTAAAGGATGATCTTGAAGATGATGAAGGAACACTTGAATTTTACACTTTAATTAACTATAAAAAGTGTGTAATACCCAAGAATTTCACGGATCATTTTAGCCCTAATGATACTATAGGATTAGGTCTTTAAATATTAGGATAATATGGAAATAGAAAGGAATCGATTAGAAACTGTTTGACTCAATATGTAAAGTTTGCCTAGTTTATGATATAATTATGATTAATTGTGCTTTAATGAATCAAATAGAGTTCATATGATAACTTTTGGGGTATATAAATAAGTTAGAGAATACAAATTAGAAAGTCAAAGTGAAAGGAAAGGAAGAAAAATTAAAAAGAAAATCTCTAAGTTTGTTAATGGCTTATGGGCTTGTTAAAGGGCTTTTGGAAATCAAAAGCCCAAGCCCAACAATAGGAGGGCTGTCCATGGGCCTATAATTGAAGGAAAATCAAGTTCATAATCCCAAAATAAAAATTTGATGTTAGATCAAAGAACCTTGCCTCCTTAACACTTGAAGAACTTGTTGGCAATCTCATCATATATGAGATGAAATAATAAAAGGCAAGAATCAAGAGAGAGAAAAGAAAGGCATCTCAAAGAAGAAGAAGTCTACATCATTGAAAGTACATCATGAGGAGAAGAAATATTTATCTAGAGAAAATGATGAGGGTGAAGAGTTAAAACTATTCGCTAAAAGATCCAAAAAAATTCAACAATTATCTTTTAAAAGAAATAATCAAGAAGAAGAACTTTAGCAAGAAAAAAGAGAAGCAAATTGAAGAAAAAAAATGAAATTATGTGCTACGAGTCCACAAAACTGGGGCACAATAGACAAGCTTGTCAATCACTTAACCATAAGAAGAAAAAGGATAAAAAAGAGAAGAAATTTAGTAAGAAGAACAAAACACATGCAACTTGGAGTAGGGACGACACTTTAAGTGATGAAAAATCATTCAAGGAAGAAGAAGAAGAAGAGGAAAGAGCTAACCTTTGCTTGATGGCCTAAAGGATGATCTTGAAGATGATGAGGGAACACTTGAATTTTACACTTTAATTAACTATAAAAAGTGTGGAATACCCAAGAATTTCATGGATCATTTTAGCCCTAATAATAATCTAGGATCGGGTCTTTAAATATTAGGATAATATGGAAATAAAAAGGAATCGATTAGAAACCTTTTGACTCAATATGTAAAGTTTGCCTAGTTTATGATATAATTATGATTAATTGTGCTTTAATGAACTAAATAGACTTCATATGATAACTTTTATGGCATATATATAAGTTAGATAATAAAAATTAGAAAGTCAAAGTAAAAGGAAAGGAAGAAAAATTAAAAAGAAAATTTCTAAGTTTGTTAATGGCTTACGGGCTTGTTAAAGGGCTTTTAGATATCAAAAGCCGAAGCCCATCAATAAGAGGGCTAACCATGGGCCTATAATTGAAGGAACATCAAGTTTATAAGCTAGAATACTTAGCCCAAAATAGAAATTTGATGTTAGATCAGAGAACCTTGCCTCCTTAACACTAGAAGAACTTGTTGGCAATCTCACCACATATGAGATGAAATAATAAAAGGCAAGAATCAAAAGAGAGAAAAGAAAGGCATCTCAAAGAAGGAGAAGTCTACATCATTGAATGTACATCATGAGGAGAAGAAATATTTATCTAGGGAAAATGAAGATGTTGAAGAGTTAAAACTATTTGTAAGAAGATTCAAAAAAATTCAATAATTATCTTTTAAAAGAAAAATTCAAGAAGAAGAACTTTAGCAAGGTAAAAGAGAAGCAAATTGAACAAAAAAAATGAAATTATGTGCTACGAGACCACGAAACTGGGGCACATTAGACAAGCTTGTCCATCACTTAAGCATAAGAAGAAAAAGGATAGGAAAGAGAAGAAATTTTGTAAGAAGAACAAAACACATGCAGCTTGGAGTCGGGATGACACTTGAAGTGATGAAAAATCATTCAACGAAGAAGAAGAAGAAGAAGAAGAAGAAGAAGAAGAAGAAAGAGTTAACCTTTGCTTGATGGCCTAAAGGATGATCTTGAAGAAGATGAGGGAACACTTGAATTTTACACTTTAATTAACTATAAAAAGTGTGTAATACCCAAGAATTTCACGGATCATTTTAGCCCTAATGATACTATAGGATTAGGTCTTTAAATATTAGGATAATATGGAAATAGAAAGGAATCGATTAGAAACCGTTTGACTCAATATGTAAAGTTTGCCTAGTTTATGATATAATTATGATTAATTGTGCTTTAATCAATTAAATAGAGTTCATATGATAACTTTTAGGGTATATACATAAGTTAGAGAATACAAATTAGAAAGTCAAAATGAAAGGAAAGGATGAAAAATTAAAAAGAAAATTTCTAAGTTTGTTAATGGCTTATGGGCTTGTTAAGGGGCTTTTGGATATCAAAAGCCCAAGCCCAACAATAGGAGGGCCAACCATAGGCCTATAATTGAAGGAACATCAAGTTTATAAGCTAGAATAGTTTGCCCAAAATAAAAATTTGATGTTAGATCAGAGAACCTTGCCTCCTTAACACTTGAAGAGCTTGTTTGCAATCTCATCACATATGAGATGATATAATAAAAGGCAAGAATTAAGAGAGAAAGAAAAATAAAAGGCATGTCAATGAAGGGAAAGTCTACATCATTGAAAGTACATCATGAGGAGAAGAAATATTTATCTAGTGAAAATGAAGATGTTGAAGAGCAAACACTATTTGCTAAAAGATTCAAGAAAATTCAAAAATTATCTTTTAAATGAAAAATTCAAGAAGAAGAACTTCAACAAGGAAAAAGGGAAGCATATTGAAGAAAAAAAATGAAATTATATGCTATGAGTCCACGAAATTGGAGCACATTAGACAAACTTGTCCATCACTTAAGCATAAGAAAAAAAAAGGATAAGAAAGAGAAGAAATTTAGTAAGAAGAACAAAACACATGCAATTTGGAGTCGGGATGACACTTCAAGTGAAGAAAAATCATTCAACGAAAAAGAAGAAGAAGAAGAAAGAGCTAATCTTTGCTTGATGGCCCAAAGGGTGATCTTGAAGAAGATGAGGGAACACTTGAATCTTACACTTTAATTAACTATAAAAAGTGTGTAATACCCAAGAATTTCATGGATCATTTTAGCCCTAATGATACTATAGGATAAGGTCTTTAAAAATTAGGATAATATGGAAATAAAAAGTAACGGGTAGAAACCTTTTGACTCAATATAAAAAGTTTGCATAGTTTATGATATAATTATGATTAACTGTGCTTTAATCAATTAAATAGAGTTCATATGATAACTTTTGCGGTATATAAATTAGTTAGAGAATACAAATTAGAAAGTCAAAGAGAAACAAAAGGAAGAAAAATTAAAAAGGAAATTTCTAAGTTGGTTGATGGGTTATGGGCTTTTTAGGGGGCTTTTGGATATCAAAAGCCCAAGCCTAACAATAGGAGGGCTGACCATGGACATATAATTGAAGGAATATCAAGTTTAGAAGATAGAATAATTAGCCGAAAAAAAAAATTTGATGTTAGGTCAAAGAAACTTGCCCTCTTAACACAAGAAGAACTTATTGGCAATCTCATCACATATGAGATGAAATAATAAAAGGTAAGAATCAAGAGAGAAAGAAAAAAAAGGCATCTTTAAGAAGGAGAAGTCTACATCATTGAAAGTACATCATAAGGAGAAGAAATATTTATCTAGTGAAAATGAAGATGTTGAAGAGTTAACACTATTTGCTAAAAGATTAAAAAAAATTCAACAATTGTCTTTTAAAAGAAAAATTCAAGAAGAACTTTAGTAAGGAAAAAGGGAAGCATATTGAAGAAAAAAAATGAAATTTTATGCTATGAGTCCATGAAACTGGGACATATTAGATAAGCTTGTCCATCACTTAAGCAGAGGAAGAAAAAGGATAAGAAAGAGAAGAAATTTAGTAAGAAGAACAAAACACATGCAGCTTGGAGTAGGGATGACACTTAAAGTGATGAAAAATCATTCAACCAAGAAGAAGAAGAAGAAGAAAGAGCTAACCTTTGCTTGATGACCTAAAGGATGATCTTCAAGATGATGAGGGAACACTTGAATTTTACACTCTAATTAACTATAAAAAGTGTGTAATGCCCAAGAATTTCATGGATCATTTTAGCCCTAATAATAATATAGGATCAGGTCTTTAAATATTAGGATAATATGGAAAAAAAAAGGAATCGGTTAGAAACCTTTTGACTCAATATGTAAAGTTTGCCTAGTTTATGATATAATTATGATTAATTGTGCTTTAATGAATTAAATAGAGTTCACATGATAACTTTTAGGGTGTATACATAAGTTAGAGAATACAAATTAGAAAGTCAAAGTGAAAGGAAGGGAAGAAAAATTAAAACGAAAATTTCTATGTTGGTTAATGGCTTACAGGCTTGTTAAGGGCTTTTGGATATCAAAAGCCCAAGACCAAGAATAGGAGGGCTTACCATGGGCCTATAATTATAGGAACATCAAGTTTATAGGCTAGAATAATTAGCCCAAAATAAAATTTTAATGTTAGATCAAAGAACCTTGCCTCATTAACATTAGAAGAACTTGTTAGCAATCTCATCACAAATGAGATAAAATAATAAAAAGCAAGAATCAAGAGAGAAACAAAAAAAAAAAAAAAAAAGGCATCTCAAAGAAGTAGAAGACTACATCATTGAAAGTACATCATGAGGAGAAGAAATATTTATCTAGTGAAAATGAAGATGTCGAAGAGTTAACACTATTTGCTAAAAGATTCAAAAAAATTCAATAATTATCTTTTAAAAGAAAAATTCAAGAAGAAGAACTTTAGCAAGGAAAAAGCAAATTGAAGAAAAAAAATGAAATTATATGCTATGAGCCCATGAAACTGGGGCACATTGGACAAGCTTGTCCATCACTTAAGCATAAGAAGAAAAAGGATAAGAAAGAAAGGAAATTTAGTAAGAAGAACAAAACACATGCCGCTTGGAGTAGGGATGACACTTCAAGTGATGAAAAATCATTTAACGAAGAAGAAGAAGAAGAAGAAAGAGCTAACCTTTGCTTGATGTCCCAAAGGATGATCTTGAAGATGATGAGGGAACACTTGAATCTTACACTTTAATTAACTATAAAAAGTGTGTAATACCCAAGAATTTCATGGATCATTTTAGCCCTAATGATACTATAGGATAAGGTCTTTAAATATTAGGATAATATGGAAAAAAAAAAAAAAGGAATCGGTTACAAACCTTTTGACTCAATATGTAAAGTTTGCCTAGTTTATGATATAATTATGATTAATTGTGCTTTAAGGAATTAAATAGAGTTCATATGATAACTTTTTGGGGTATATAAATAAGTTAGAGAATACAAATTAGAAAGTCAAAGTGAAAAGAAAGGAAGAAAAATTAAAAAGAAAATTTCTTCGTTTGTTAATGGGTTATGGGCTTGTTAAGGGGCTTTTGGATATCAAAAGCCCAAGTCCAACAATAGGAGGGCTGACCATGGGCCTATAATTGAAGGAAAACAAAGTTTTTAAGCTAGAATAATTAGCCCAAAATAAAAATTTGATGTTAGATCAAAGAACCTTGCCTCCTTAACATTAGAAAAACATGTTGGCAATCTCATCACATATGAGATGAAATGATAAAAGGCAAGAATCAAGAGAGAAAGAAAAAAAAGGCACTCAAAGGTGGAGATGTCTACGTCATTGAAAGTACATCATGAGGAGAAGAAATATTTATCTTATGAAAATGAAGATGTTGAAAAGTTAACACTATTTGCAAAAAGATTCAAAAAAATTCAACAATTATCTTTTAAAAGAAAAACTCAAGAAGAAGAACTTTAGCAAGGAAAATGGGAAGCAAATTGAAGGAAAAAAATTAAATTTTATGCCATGAGTCCACAAAACTAGGGCGCATTAGAGAAGCTTGTCCATCACTTAAGCATAAAAAGAAAAAGGATAAGAAAGAGAAGAAATTTAGTAAGAAGAACAAAACACATACAGCTTGGAGTAGGGATGACACTTGAAGTGATGAAAAATCATTCAATGAAGAATAAGAAGAAGAAGAAAGAGCTAACCTTTGCTTGATGGCCCAAAGGATGATCTTGAAGATGATGAGGGGAACACTTGAATTTTACACTTTAATTAACTATAAAAAGTGTGTAATGCCCAAGAATTTCATGGATCATTTTAGCCCTAATGATACTATAGGATTAGGTCTTTAAATATTAGGATAATATGGAAATAAAAAGGAATCGATTAGAAACCTTTAGACTCAATATGAAAAGTTTGCCTAGTTTATGATATAATTATGATTAATTGTGCTTTAATGAATTAAATAGAGTTCATATGATAACTTTTGGGGTATATAAATAAGTTAGAGAATACAAATTAGAAAGTCAAAGTGAAAGGAAAGGAAGAAAAATTAAAAAGAAAATCTCTAAGTTTGTTAATTGGTTATGGGCTTGTTAAAGGGCTTTTGGAAATCAAAAGCCCAAGCCCAACAATTGGAGGGCTGACCATCGGCCTATGATTGAAGGAACATCAAGTTCATAAGCTAGAATAATTAGCCAAAAATAAAAATTTGATGTTAGATCAAAGAACCTTGCCTCCTCAACACTAGAAGAACTTGTTGGCAATCTCATCACATATGAGACGAAATAATAAAAGGCAAGAATCAAGAGAGAGAAAAGAAAGGCATCTCAAAGAAGAAGAAGTCTACATCATTGAAAGTGCATCATGAGGAGAAGAAATATTTATCTAGGGAAAATGAAGAGGGTGAAGAGTTAAAACTATTCGCTAGAAGATCCAAAAAAATTCAACAATTATCTTTTTAAAAGAAAAATTCAGGAAGAAGAACTTTAGCAAGAAAAAAGAGAAGCAAATTGAAGAAAAAAAATGAAATTATGTGCTACTAGTCCACAAAACT
Organism: Reutealis trisperma; assembly: GCA_947687605.1. NCBI lineage: Eukaryota > Viridiplantae > Streptophyta > Magnoliopsida > Malpighiales > Euphorbiaceae > Reutealis > Reutealis trisperma. The sequence continues at coordinate 2,602 of CANTUT010000722.1, read as the reverse complement.
GGGGCACAATAGACAAGCTTGACAATCACTTACACATAAGAAGAAAAAGGATAAAAAAGAGAAGAAATTTAGTAAGAAGAACAAAACACATGCAGCTTGGAGTAGGGACGACACATTAAGTGATGAAAAAATCATTCAACGAAGAAGAAGAAGAAGAAGAAAGGGCTAACCTTTGCTTGATGGCCTAAAGGATGATCTTGAAGATGATGAGGGGAACACTTGAATTAACAATAAAAAGTGTGGAATACCCAAGAATTTTATGGATCATTTTAGCCTTAATAATAATATAGGATCAGGTCTTTAAATATTAGGGTAATATGGAAATAAAAAGGAATCGATTAGAAACCTTTTGACTCAATATGTAAAGTTTGCCTAGTTTATGAAATAATTATGATTAATTGTGCTTTAATGAAATAAATAGACTTCATATGATAACTTTTAGGGCATATATATAAGTTAGAGAATACAAATTATAAAGTCAAAATGAAAGGAAAGGAAGAAAAATTAAAAAGAAAATTTATAAGTTTGTTAATGGCTTACGGGCTTGTTAAGGGGCTTTTAGATATCAAAAGCCCAAGCTCATCAATAAGAGGGCTAACCATGGGCCTATAATTGACGGAACATCAAGTTTATAAGCTAGAATACTTAGCCCAAAATAGAAATTTGATGTTAGATCAGAGAACCTTGCCTCCTTAACACTAGAAGAACTTGTTGGCAATCTCACCACATATGAGATGAAATAATAAAAGGCAAGAATCAAAAAAGAGAAAAGAAAGGCATCTCAAAGAAGGAGAAGTCTACATCATTGAATGTACATCATAAGGAGAAGAAATATTTATCTAGGGAAAATGAAGATGTTGAAGAGTTAAAACTATTTGTAAGAAGATTCAAAAAAATTCAATAATTATCTTTTAAAAGAAAAATTCAAGAAGAAGAACTTTAGCAAGGAAAAAGAGAAGCAAATTGAACAAAAAAAATGAAATTATATGCTACGAGACCACGAAACTGGGGCACATTAGACAAGCTTGTCCATCACTTAAGCATAAGAAGAAAAAGGATAGGAAAGAGAAGAAATTTAGTAAGAAGAACAAAACACATGCAGCTTGGAGTCGGGATGACATTTGAAGTGATGAAAAATCATTCAACGAAGAAGAAGAAGAAGAAGAAAGAGCTAACCTTTGCTTGATGGCCTAAAGGATGATCTTGAAGATGATGAGGGAACACTTGAATTTTACACTTTAATTAACTATAAAAAGTGTGTAATACCCAAGAATTTCACGGATCATTTTAGCCCTAATGATACTATAGGATTAGGTCTTTAAATATTAGGATAATATGGAAATAGAAAGGAATCGATTAGAAACTGTTTGACTCAATATGTAAAGTTTGCCTAGTTTATGATATAATTATGATTAATTGTGCTTTAATGAATCAAATAGAGTTCATATGATAACTTTTGGGGTATATAAATAAGTTAGAGAATACAAATTAGAAAGTCAAAGTGAAAGGAAAGGAAGAAAAATTAAAAAGAAAATCTCTAAGTTTGTTAATGGCTTATGGGCTTGTTAAAGGGCTTTTGGAAATCAAAAGCCCAAGCCCAACAATAGGAGGGCTGTCCATGGGCCTATAATTGAAGGAAAATCAAGTTCATAATCCCAAAATAAAAATTTGATGTTAGATCAAAGAACCTTGCCTCCTTAACACTTGAAGAACTTGTTGGCAATCTCATCATATATGAGATGAAATAATAAAAGGCAAGAATCAAGAGAGAGAAAAGAAAGGCATCTCAAAGAAGAAGAAGTCTACATCATTGAAAAGTACATCATGAGGAGAAGAAATATTTATCTAGAGAAAATGATGAGGGTGAAGAGTTAAAACTATTCGCTAAAAGATCCAAAAAAATTCAACAATTATCTTTTAAAAGAAATAATCAAGAAGAAGAACTTTAGCAAGAAAAAAGAGAAGCAATTGAAGAAAAAAAATGAAATTATGTGCTACGAGTCCACAAAACTGGGGCACAATAGACAAGCTTGTCAATCACTTAACCATAAGAAGAAAAAGGATAAAAAAGAGAAGAAATTTAGTAAGAAGAACAAAACACATGCAACTTGGAGTAGGGACGACACTTTAAGTGATGAAAAATCATTCAAGGAAGAAGAAGAAGAAGAGGAAAGAGCTAACCTTTGCTTGATGGCCTAAAGGATGATCTTGAAGATGATGAGGGAACACTTGAATTTTACACTTTAATTAACTATAAAAAGTGTGGAATACCCAAGAATTTCATGGATCATTTTAGCCCTAATAATAATCTAGGATCGGGTCTTTAAATATTAGGATAATATGGAAATAAAAAGGAATCGATTAGAAACCTTTTGACTCAATATGTAAAGTTTGCCTAGTTTATGATATAATTATGATTAATTGTGCTTTAATGAACTAAATAGACTTCATATGATAACTTTTATGGCATATATATAAGTTAGATAATAAAAATTAGAAAGTCAAAGTAAAAGGAAAGGAAGAAAAATTAAAAAGAAAATTTCTAAGTTTGTTAATGGCTTACGGGCTTGTTAAAGGGCTTTTAGATATCAAAAGCCGAAGC